>WSYH01000965.1:40279-149829 GCA_036426205.1 Ascaphus truei | reverse complement strand
TTGGCAGTTAACGCTGCGTTAGTGAGCTTTGAGGATACCCGTTGGCACTTATCAAGATGATAACTTAAGTTATTGTCCCGTTAAATCAGTAACTGAGCTTTGTGGATCTGGGCCGGATAGGGGCCTAGACAATGTTATTTTATTTACATTGTACATTGAAAGCGTGAGCACATTGTATGACACTATGTTGATGTATTTATATGTGTAAAAGTGCAGACTCCTGTGGAGCCTATCAATAAATAGATTTTAAAAAACATTCTATAAATTAAAAGAATATATATAAATAGCTTTTACATTTGACCAACAAATATTATAATGTATTGGCACCAAATTAGATTGTAAGTTCCTTAGGGCAGGGCGTGTTGTGTCTGTAAATGCTATTTCAGAGCTGTGTGCCCAGTCAGTGCTATGCAATAAATAAAATATTTAGCATGTTCACGGTTTCCGAGAATTAGACATCAGGTGCAATTTTGCTCATAGGGAAAAACCAAAATAAAATGTTGTTTTACATGAAACCGCGCACAGTGAGGGTCTGTGCCCCAGAAAACGGGCGGAGACAGGTTTCTTCTTTAAATGAATGAAAGAAATGATTGTAAACAGGCACTCAGTAAGGGAATGTTTTTTCTGGAAGATCTAAGCTATTTTTCCGTACTGCTCAAATAGCCAAAAAAAACTGGTGTTTGGATGGCTATAAAAGAATCAAAAGAAGAAGAAAACAGCCCATCACTATGCTCCCTGGTGTTACCATGTATTATATAACAAAGCAGAAATAAGTAAATACTGTCATCAGACTGTACTAACCCCTCTATACAGCAATATGCACAGGCTACAAATACAAATCCTCATACATAAAATAGCACAAACGTATGGACCATATTGCAAATATCCCTGTACCCCTCCCTGCCAGGCTCCTAGGGTGCTTCACCAATCTCTATGGCGGGCTCCTAGGGTGCATGACCTTGTTCGGGGTGCAGGCATCGTGCAGCTGGGCATGGGTAGCACTGATGGAATGATTGGGCGACCCAGGAACTTTTGTAGTACAACAACAGTCTTTATTTGTGGCCCCTGCATGCTTCGGCTCTTCTCATTCAGGTACTTACACATTGTCTATTTCACTTGTGCCATCGGTCAGTTTATTAGGGAGGCTTCCTCACACACACTCTTCATACTCTACGGGGGAGCAGACACTTTACTGGTTTATTAACATTGAAACTTCCACACACTCTGCACAATATCTGTTATGCCCCTCCTGGGTCCTGACCGAATAAATACTTTAGGGGGATATGCTCACCACTCCTGTTTCTGCACTGTCACCCCAGACAGACTAATGTTCGAGGCAGGTATGGATTTGCTTGTAGGGCTGATCCTGTGGCACCCCGGGCACCTTTCATTGGGACTTCTGTAGCGTGCCTTCCTCCTCTTCTGTTAACTTGCTACTTCACCTTGACCATACCTTGGGACCCTATCTTGAAGGGCAGTGTCCCTATCCAGAACATAACAAATGAGGCCAGTCTATCCTAAACTCTTACATCTTAACTATATACCCTGAGTCTCCTCTCCTCTCAGCCTCTAGGAACCTGAGTCTAGAAGCTTCTGCAGCTCTAAATATACCCCTTGGTCACAGGTCACCATGCCTACACTGGGAGTGGCTAGAATTGTACTTAATCCCTTACCCCAGTTGGCAGGCTCAACACCTTCTAGAGAGGGGGAATGGCTAGGGGTTTCTACCCAGCAACGCCCTGCATGTGATGAGAAGCTGCTACACTGTAACTACCTATAGCCTGGTCCCCGCTGGGTCCCCTTTGCCTGCCCCACATACCTCCGCTTCATACCGGGGAAATGCGGTTGAGGCAAATACTGTAAACACCTGTTTTTATTTGCCCCTTAAAAACGTCTCCTGTGCTAAAAACCTCTGCACGCACCTCCTACAGCGACATGAATGACTTTTCTTAAGACGGGATCCTCGGGGTGATGGGGAGAGTTTAATGGTGATGGGGATTTAGAATTGGGGCATAAACTTGGTGAATTTTTAAACATGGAAAGCTCTTTGATTTCTCCCATCAACCTGGAATTAAACCTTTTGTAGTAAACATTCCAAATGGAGTAAGTAAATATCCGATATTTCGCATGGTGTTTATAAAGGAGCGGAATTTTATGTACGAGCCAGAGGAGATGAAAGTGAGCTTTCTATTTTGTAGGATCTTGAAGCCGAACTGAATGCTAAATGCCCCTTAATAGGTCTGCTTTCTGTGTACATCCCTTCTGCTTTCGTTCACATCCAGACACTTTGCTATTTGCCAACTACCGACTGTTGATTGAAGCTTAAAAGAGAACCCTGAATCGTGGCTCAGCTACAGAGAGTTTGGCTTGTGAAAGAAAAATATGCGGCAGTCCACTAATATAAATTTAACTCTAGAAGAATGCCAATAAAAAAGCTCCTGTGGTCACTTTTTTGAGAATCTTTGCACAAAGTCTCATACTTATAACTAATTTCTTCTCTACAAATCCCACCTACCAACAATAAAAATACGACTTCTTAATCGTAAGCACACACGTCTATTAACAATCTGTAACTCCTAATAAAAAAGAATTCTTGTAAATTGTTTATTTATAATCCACATTTGTATAACATTTAACGTACAAAACAGTACAACACAACTTAAAAAACAGAACACAAAAAAAACAAAAAAAGACATATCAGAGTTTTTACACTTTTTCACTCTGCCGTCTACATCTGTAATACTCAGACTTACAGACGCTGCGGACATTATTTTAAGGCATCACGCAGCATGGATGTGGCCAATCGTCCCGGGCACACGTGTTTATCGCGTACGCTTTGTTTGAATTTGATGGATTGTGTGCAATTAAATGAATGAATTGCAATGTGTACAGTACTGTGCTATTGTGTCAATTTCAGGTGTTTAAAAGCCAGAACACTAAAATGCCATTTTCTGCACTCGCGTCTTAAGGCGGTACGGTTGGAAGTAATCCCGCGCCATGACATGGGTTTTTCCGAGGTATAAACCGCTTGATTCCGTAAAATTATGGCCGCTGCATCTGTATTGTATAATAATATATAAGGTGAGTCATACATTAGCGCTCCGGGTAACACAGTAACACATTACCTGACAGCATTAATAATAAAAACAGACACAAAACAAACGATCCAGAAAACTGACAAATAGAAAATTGTGATTAAACAAAAAATAAAATAGATACCAGAAACAAGTCAATCCCATAAATAGTAATCCGGGATATCCTTATTATTATCCTTATTATTATTATTATTCTCACTATGGCAAAGTGTCCGCTTTCCGACCCTCTCACGTTGTTCTATTAGCAGTAATCTCTGACCATGGCACCCGAAGGCGTCACATTGTGACCTCGTGTCACTGGTTATCTGTGATAGTTGTTCCATTTCCATGCCCTCCCACACTCTCGGCTCCCATTGCCCCATAGTGGGGGCCTCCAGCTTTTCCCAGTTGGCAGCGATATCGCATCTTGCTGCATTTAGCAGGTGTATTAATAGAGATTTCCTAATTCTGTGCCCTTGACCCCTTCTCTGTTTAGCAGTGTAATACTCGGGGCGTTGGGGATTCTGATCTTGGTAATATTAAAAATCTGCTGTAATATCATATCCCAAAACCACTCTATAATGTTACACTCCCAGCAGATATGAAGCATTGTTCCCACCTCCTCACACCCTCTCCAGCACTGATTGGAAGTTCCTGGGTAGCATTCTTTCCGGTTTTGTGGTGTGTAATACCACCTGTACATTATCTTATATACATTTTCTAGAATATTCGTTGATGTCGAGGAAGAGCTGCATTACTCCACACCTGTGTCCACTCGAGTGCAGAGTACTCCCTGCCCGGTTCTTTATCCCAGGCTAGTACAAACCCTGGTTTAGATTCAATATTAATTTCTAATAATGTTCTATGGATGTACAATATATTGCGACCGCCTGCGCCCCACAAAACCAGCACTGTTTCAAAAGGACTCCGCACCCTTAATATGTCCGTTCATATAATGTAACATTGGCAAATATTGCCATCTCTCCCCTTCTTTAAATTCGAACTTACCCGTATCCATCCGATTCCCAGCCTAACTACACCCGCTTGACTTTTTTATGTTTGTGCCTAGATATTTTATACTCTTATTCTTCCACTCGAAAGGGAAGGTTTCTATAACTTGGGCCGCCAGCCCAATGCTAGACTATATCTGCCCAGAACATTCATTATATTTGGCAACGAAACCAGAGGGTTTGTTATTATCAGAAGAACATCACCCGCATATAATGCGATCATTTTTTTTCCTTAACACTTGATGAATTCATATACAAGCTTGGCCTTCCTCTTCTCTCTTTCTAGCCAAGCAAAGGCATTTCTCTACTTATCACCTTTTACCTGTGTAGCCCCTTGGGGGGACCTTCTATGATAGTGTAAGGGTTAATGGCCTTAGAAGGTTATCTGTGTGGATTCACACAGGTAATTCCCTTCTACCATCACATGATACTGGGTGATATGGCAGAAACTAAACCACGCCCCATTTAGGCCTGGTGAAAGTGACGTCACCACTAGAGTCTATATACCCATGTAGGCTGTTCTAGAGTCAGGTTCCTTGGGAGTATCAGCAGAGAGCCTCACTGTAAGGTATGTAAAAATGTTTACGTGTGTAGTTGTGCAGTACGGATATCCTGTCACCTTTCTTGTTTTCCGTTCAGGAACATGCCCTTTACAGATAAAGCCCACAGTAATGAACAGAGATTGTTCTCTGACCAGGTAGGTGGTAGGTAGGTAATATTACTAAAATACACAAGTGTAAGTACATCCCCAGCATGTGAGTGAGAGCTACCAAGGGGATAAATGCTAAAGAAGCCTAAGTGCCTCCTTAGTGTAGGAGTGAGAGTTACCGGGGGAAAAGCACAGAGTAACCATAGTGTTTGACACCAGCTAATGTCTATGTGAGGACTGCCCTTGTATGTGGAACATGTTTGTACTATAAAAGTTCCTGGCACCCTTCCTTATTCTATCTGCCTATTTACCCCCAGCCTGCACGGACCCAACACCCTGAGAAGGTATGAGACCCTGAGCACAGCCATGTAAATAGTCCATCTGATGTACAGTACACTCCTTAAGACTCATGCAGGGAGGGCTACATCTGCGTTTAACTCTCTCCTCAAACCTTCTAACTCTCTCTCCTCATACTTTTTCTGACTACTTCAAAGACTAGAGATTCTATCAGACAAGAGATCCTCCCTGTGTCTTCCTCTACACCTAATCTTCTGAATCCCCCTTCGTCTGCTTTAGATGCTTTCTCCCCTGTAACAGGAGAAAATATCTCAATTACCTCTGCTCTCCCTCTACAATCTGCCAGTTTAGTCCCATTCGTTTCTATCTCCTCCAACCTCTCACTCGCACTCTGATTGCAGCACTCGCTCACATTTTTAACTCTCCCTGCCCCTCTGGTATCGTTCCTTCCCACTTTAAACATGCTTTTGTGGGACGATTCTCACCCTTGACCCCACGAACTCGTCTAACCTTTCTGTGTCGTATCTTTTGCCTGTAAATGTCTGAAATGGTTGGTATCTTCTATGCTTTCTTTCCTCTGCTCTCCTAGACCATCCAATCAGTTTTTTGCATTACTCACTCAACTAAAACCAGTCACCAATGTAGCACACATCGCTAAAGCCCCAGTACATTACTCCCTTCTCATTCCATTTGACTTGTTTGCAGCATTTAATACTGTTGAAACCCTATATCTCCTTCACACTCCACTCGTTCAGGGTTTGGGATAAAGCCCTCTCCAGACTTTCTACCTACCTCTCATCGTTACTCTAGTGTATCTATTGCTAACTCCTCTCCTGCCTCTGATCTACTGTATCTGTTGGCGTATCCCAAGGCTTGCTTCCCCATTCTCGCTACACTCTCTCTCTTGGTAATAGTGACATTTTTAATTCATTTGGCTTCAAGTGTCACCTGTATGCACAATAGAAAGGGAGCCTCTTGCATTTTTCATGGGGCAAACAGAAACAAAAGGTGCGACCAACACCCAAATGTAATCATACACGTTCTGGTCTCCCCTGGTATTTGTTCACTTTCATGCGGTTCACCAGATGCGTTCCAGGGTGTGATGTAGACATGCAGTGTATGTGCTTTACATGCATTGAGGTGGGCTTTGGCTTTACTTTGGATCACACCTGTGGCATCTCTCCGTTAGTGTATTAGGTGTATATATACCACTTCTGTATGAGTCTTTATTCACCTGATGAAAGGTCCGGGGTTGGACCTGAAACGTTGTCTGTGCTCTCTGACTGTTCACAAATAAACACAAGATTCAGAAGTAAACAGTTTGGACTTATTTTGAAATACTGAATAAGGGACAGGAACCTTTTTTTCCTGAATGATCACTTGTATGCATTTGGCAAACAGCTGTATGTAGCCGACACACCGAATCTCACATCTGTAGTACAGGCCTGGGCTCTAACTGTCACATGGCAGCCAGATGTCAAACATCTGACCTGCTTGTATTTCCACCTACATCCAACCCCGTTGTACCCTTTTCCATGAGTCACTAATGCTACAATCAATCCACTTCCCCAAGCCCGTTGTTAGGTGTCATATGACTCTTCACTTTCGTGATCCGCTTGCACTTCTTTCTCCATAGCATTGCTAGATTACAAGATTTTCTGTTTTTCCACTACTAAATTGTTAATGCATGCCCTCGTTCTCTCCCGTATGGACTACTACAAGCTTCACGTTACTGTCTCCTCTTTACCCCCTGTATCACTACAGCTAATACCATTCTCACCTGCTGCACCCTACGACTGGAACGCCCTCTCAATTTCCACCATGCTTCTTCTCATTAACTTCAGCATCCATCTGAATACACCTGTTCAACAAAGCATATAAACAGTCCTGCCTTACTACTTTAATATGCTCTTATACTCACTCTAACCTATTCACTTATTTACTGCTACTGTTGGTCTCCCCACATGTTGATTAGATTGTAAGCTCTCTGGGAAAGAGACTCCTTTCTCCCAATGTTAATGCATTTATCGCGTGTGTATTATTCTATTCCCTGTATTGTAAGGTGGTGACAGTTGTAAAGCTCTGCGTACCCGTTTGGCACTGCAAAAATACAAATCTACATACATAAGTACCCTTAGCTCCTTTGTTTTCCAAAGCTCTCTGCAGATGAAATCCTTCTCTCCTTACCATGTCATTACCCCAGTGTCTATGGGATTTCCCTCTGTTACCTTTAAATGAAGGGCCTACACCTCCTCTCATTACAGTTCAGGGCACCATCGGTACTGTGTTTGATTCCAGCCTTCATAATCTCATCCTAGTCCACATATTCAGATACTGCTCACCAAGCATTGAAACGAAGAGATTCATGGAATTTAATTTGCCATTTGTCCTCACTTGCTACAAAATCTGACTCTGAGATATGACTATTATTCTATCATATCTCTTTAGGGTTACGCTGTGTTACCCTAAAGCATTATTAAAAAGACGATTTGCTTGTTTTTGTACCACTGTTTCTGCCGGAAGGCTTTTCATCTAACAAGTCATTTAGATCTGACACTTTAACATCTGTGCCATGCAGTGACCCCCGTTTGCTTATACCCATGTGGGATAGTCTTGGGGAAGGCCTTTAATAAGATGAAGACTCCCCTTGTTTGTTCTAAGTGAGGCTACATTCAAATGATAGAAATAGCTGACGTATGAGGGGGGTATAGGCTCAAAGCTCTTAGTATAAAGACTTTAGTCTTTTCGCATATTATCAATCCGCACAAACAAACAGAAAGCTGTACGTCTGCCAGGACGTACACGAAAATATTCCCTTTGAAATCAACTGAAGGTTTCTAAATAAGAGCATCTGAAAACGTTGCTGCTACAGCGTGGGGCCAAGTTAAATAGAATCCACAATCCAAACAACCTGAGAACAGCAATGTTTTATATGTAGGACTTGATGTATCAGGAATTGATCCTGCAACGCAACACAGACCTACTGATGGAGAGTGAGCGATGCTTTCTTAGCTGTGGCTTCTCTTTTCCTTCAAGTCATTAGTGTTACTTTCATATCAGGTGCGACCCATTGGCTGCCATGGTAACACACTTTGGATGGCACAAATAAGTCTTACTGGTGACAAGTAATGCAATACCGGAGCATTATACAGCACCAACTCTATCATTATACAGCACCGACTCTATCCAAAATAATCACACTGAAAGCATTTATTCCATGTCTAACAGTGTTTCCCCCACCCGGTGGGAGATTTGGCCATTACGGGATGATACCTGCTGGTAACAGGAGGGCTGAGTCGTCCGCCGGTGGTATTGTGGACACAGGACCAGGCATCTGGGGTTCATACCCTACATATCTCCTTAGCAGTGCAGCGCCTCCATCTGCCGTAGGCTCCAGGGACTGAAGGTGATCTCCCACGGTATAACTTATTACCTTTCCCCCCAGTAAGGTCATGCAACAGGCAGGAGGTACATGCAAACAGGAACGGTTTATTACTCTTCTGTACAGTTACAGGAACAAGGCAGATTCTGCCGGCCGATGCAGTCTCTCAGCTATTCACTCAAGGTTGGTCCCTGGACCGCCACTACAGGCCAAGGGCACCCACAGCCATCCTAGCTCTTCCCCACCTTCCTAAGGGAAGAGTACTGGAGAAGGCCCAATGTCAGCCTTTCCACTGTGTGACCTGCCTTCCTCAGTGGGGGAATGTACTCATAAATGTGGGTGGTACCTGCCCTTAGGTACAGCCAGAAGGGGGGCACCAGGTCTATCTCATGATTTGTCATGCTCAGGCCTGATGTCACTGCCCCCTGCTGTCACTCAAGTGCAGTACCAAGGAGGGGGAAAACCCCATATCAACTACTGGCAACCTGATTGTACCAGGGTTTACTGCCAGCCCAAGGGCAGAATAGTAGCCATCAGGTGACCTGGCTACACATGTATCATTTGCTTACACTATTTGCATTAATTAAACTTTTTGCCATTACCCCAACCATATACAGTGCAAACTATATCATATCAACATGGCTAATGGCAGTGGTCACGTCAGATATTCAGCACGGAATTCATTGCAGGAATTTATGGCTCAGGGCCACTTCATCATCTTTGAAAGGTTTCATATATTGTACTGTTGTAAGGCGGCATTCCTGGTCCATTGAAACCCTGAGAGAGGTGAGATCAGCGCTGTCACTATGAGTTGTTACATCAAAGTTATTGGCTCTTAGAGAGAATCTTATTGAATCTCAACAACCCAGTAGCACTTGCCCATAGAGAGACAGGGAAGAGTGTTGGAGAGACAGGGAAGAGTGTTGGAGAGACAGGGAAGAGTGTTGGAGAGACAGGGAAGAGTGTTGGAGAGAAGAGAACTAGGTTGACTTCTCGCACGGAGTGCTGAATCAATGCTTGGAACTGTCCAGCCACAGATGTTGGGATTCCTCCAAGATTATCAGTGTTGGGAATAGAAATAATAGGATAAACATTATCTCAACAAATTGGTGCATGTTTAATCCTTTAGCTCTGAAGCTCTGTCCTCCTTTTAGCAGCTAATAAAGTGTATAATGAGTGACTGTTCTTTCATTTGTTGAAAACAAAAGCCTATTTTCAAAACTTTCAGATGCTCCTATCCTTGATTTAAAGACTTAAATATACAATTCCACTCACCAAATGATGCTTCTGGGTGTGGCAATTTTGAAAGAAGATGAGGAGAGAATAAAAGAGATACAAGCCTTTTAACTGCCAGGCCACCTGCATTGCTTGTCTATATTAGATAGGTAGGTGTCCTCTTCAGCATGAGAGCGATCTTCTAATCACTGAAGATCATTAGGAAGAGAGGGTTGTGAAGTAGGTAGAAAGTAGCTGAGCGTGTTAATTGCTGGAGAAGTTATATGAAAGCTGCTTTATATTACCTTCATCCTTATTAGAAATAATACATACAGCCCTAGAACATTTTATATTGAGAAGCTCAGAATGTAGATACCTTCTGCCCAGCTAATATTCATGCTATCAAAGTGTACATATATACAGTATGTGTGTCTTTGTTTATATAGCACCATTAATGTACATAGCGCTTCACAGCAGTAATACACGAGACAATCATATAAATAACAAGTAATACAAATAACAGATCATGGGAATAAGTGCTTCAGACTTAAAAATTAACATTTAGGAAGAGAAGTCCCTGCTCCGAAGTGTTTACGATCTAATTTATCCCACGGGCAGTACAAAGGACTCGGGGTCATCCCTTAAGGTTGGAGGAAAGGAGATTTCCCCAGCAACAAAGGAAAGGGTTCTTTTCAGTAAGGGCAGTTACAGTGTGGAATTCATTACCCATGGAGTCTGTGATGGCAGATACAATAGATTTGTGCAAAATAAAGTTGGACATCTTTTTTAGAAAGCAAAGGTATACAGGGATATACCAAATAAGTAAACATGGGAAGAATGATGATCCAGGGAGTTATCCGATTGCCAATTCTTGGAGTCTGGAAGGAATTTATTTTTCACCTTATGAGATATCATTGGATGATATGTCACTGGGGTGTTTTGTTTTCCTTCCTCTGGATCAATAAGGAAGTATAGATATAGGATAAAGTATCTGTTGCCTAAATTTAGCATAGGTTGTACTTGATGGACACATGTCTTTTTTCAACCTCGTCTACTATGTAACTATGTAACTATGTAACTATATAACTTTGTAAGGCGGACCCACCGAAGAGGCGACATGGTTCCTCCCACTCGCAACGGCAAGATGGCGGCTTGCCACGAGGCAGCATTGATACTGGTGCAGAAGGCGAACTAGATCCACGGATCTGTACAAAAGAAGACATTAAAGAACTATATACAAACATGAAAGCTACTTTCGGACTGGGTATGCAACAGGCAGTAAAAGAGCTAAGCGAGGATTTGTCCCGCTTAGAGGACAGAACTGACCTCAAACCCAAATGCTCGAGGTGACCACAACTCAGGAAGACTTACCACAGGGAACATCAGGCAGAGCTAGATAACAGGGCCCATTGGAACAACTTATCGGTTAGTGGAATAACGGAATTAGTTACCGATCTGTATGATCATATTACCCGCCTGTTCCATACGCTGTGTCCGGAGACCCCTTTCCTTGCTAAACTCCTTGAGTGCACAGGGCCCTTAAGCCTAAGGCCCTCAGCTCTGACTCCCGAGAGACATAATTCTAAGGATACACCTTCGACTCCAAGGAAAGGATCTCAGCGGCGGTTCAGAACCAACAGAACCTGGAATTCTATCTCCAGCAACCCTGCAACATCGCAGAAACCTCAGAGGTAACAGCTGCCTAAAACGCAATAAAGTATAAGTGGGGCTTCCCTTTCCATTTTATTTTGATGAAGAAAGGCACTCAAATTACCACGCGATACCCAGCAGAAACCCATGCCTTCCTATAATGGGTGGGTATACTTGCTGTAGATATCCCCAGATCTCAACATGATTGGGACAGGCTGCGACAAGGCCCCAAGATATGAACCAAGGTGGGCCCAAATAGGGACAACCCTGAAGCCGGATCACTTCAATCGTAAGGATCGACCTGTGGGATTCTTAGAAACCTAGTGGTGACCCAAAACCCAGCCAAAAAGACTTTACTAGATCGACCACTGGACCTCCCAGGCTTAGTGCCCCACACCCCCAAAGGGTTGTGATGATCTCTAGAGGCTAGATGCTCCCCACGGACAAGAGCCCTATGATACAATCAGAGACCCGTGGTGGGCACAGTACTTTTTGAAGCTAACATCCAACACCACAAGCAGGAGTGACATGGGGGAGTGATCTACTAGAATAATGTTCAGTTTGGGACATATATATATATATATATAAAACAACCCAAAATGTTAGAGTCCTCCATCTACTATATATTTGTGAAAGTGTTCTATGTGTCCGTGTCTGTATGTGTCTCCCTGTGTCCCTCCCTGTGTCCCTAGCGGCAATCTCATTGGCTCCCTTGGCCCGCCCCCGCACACCTCTCATTGGCCGGACACACACATACACTCACACAGAGATACACACACACACACAGAGACACAACCAGGCAGGACACTGAGACACACACAAAGATACACACACACACACACTGAGATACACAGACAGGACACAGATATACAGACAGGACTCACACACACACACACACACACACACACCCTCTGTCCGCCCCCCCCCCCCCATCACGTGCGCCGCCCTGCACCGGCTCCAGACGGAGGGGAAGCGCGGCCCTCCTACCCCAGCCGCTCCCTTATTTCCCCGGCGCTACCTCCCCCTCAGGTAAGTCACACCACTGCCAGTAACTCTCCTAATTCAGGCGCGAGGCTGCAGGCCCACACAGGCCCACACAGAACACACAGCCCACACGGCGCTTCTTCGCGCCGCCTGCACGCCTCACTCAGCCGGTCGGCACATCCGTGGACCAAGCGGGCGCCGTGGGGGGGGAGCGCGAGTCACAGGGAACGGGGGGGGGGCGAGTCACGGGGAATGAGGGAGCGACCACCCGCCAAACCAGCGGGGGGATGGATGCCCGGAGGGGGGGGGATGCACATACATAATTTGACGAATACATATGCCCACTGCTCTCCACCCACCCCTCCCCCCACTCCCTCCCCCCCCTCCCCCCTCCCCCTTCCCCCCCCCTCCCCCACTCCCCTCAGCCCCCCCTCCCCCCTCCCCTTTCCCCCCCCTCCCACCACTCCCCTTTCACCACCCCCTCCCCCACTCCCTTTCCCCCCCACTCCCTTCCCCCCCGCCCCTCCCCCCCTCCCTTTCCCCCCCCCCCTCACCCACTCCCCTTTCCCCCCCCCCCTCACCCACTCCCCTTCCCCCCCCCCTCACCCACTCCCTTCCCCCCCCTCTCGCCCACTCCCCCTTCCCCCCTCCCCCCCCTTCCCCCCTTCCCCCTCCGCCCCTTCCCCCTCCCCTACCGTACCCCCCCCCCTCCCCCTCCCCTCCCCCCCCTGCCCACCCACCCTCCCTCCCCCCCCCTCCCCCCCCTCCCCCCTCCCCCCCCTACCCCCCCCCCCATGGCCAGCGCTCCCCCCCCCCTCTCCCCTCCCCCCCCCCGCCCTTCCCCACCACCAGCCACTCCCTGCGCCCCTCACCCCCCCGACCCTCCCCCTCCCGCGCCCCTACCCCCCCCTTCCCCCTACGTGACAGATCCAATGAATCTTTACTAACTTGGGAGCCGGGGCTGACTCTGGAGGGCAGGACAGGCTTTGGCCCACTGGAGGCTATGCTATAGGATGATACTGACCCGACTGGTCCATGTGACGTCCCTCGGCGGAGTGGCGGATAAGAGAGGGAACTTGTCCAAAGTAGTGCTTACCCCAAACATCCTGCTGACTTGTCTTGTTGCCTTGTGCATTTTTTATCCTGTCTTGTTTCTCAGTGTTTTGACCTGGACTTGTACCTGGACCCCCGATTTCTCTCTACCTCTACCTCTACCTTCTCTGCCCCTGGACCTCGGCTACCCTCTATGACTATCCGATTTCTCCAACCCCTGACAACGGTGAGTATTACGACTATCCTCACTTCTCATACCCTGACCCGGCTATACGACTATCACTCTGCCCTTCGAACGTGCTCACGCGGCTGGAGGTCGGTGTGCACTAACATCCCCACCTCAGCCTCGTGGTCCCGTCTTGTTTGTGCTGAGCACCCGTTACAGACCAGAGGGAAGTATGATATCTTGATGCACACAGAAGGACTGTGTGCTCACAGCAAGACAAGGGGACAAGACCTCTATACCTGGAGACAGAGTGCCATAGCACACACGGATGCTGACCCAGGAGAACAGAGAGGCCTTCCCCTACATCTACAACAACAGAAACAGATAAGAGACTTTCTTGTTGGACTGTTGTGTATATATGTTTGGGGTGGTAACCAGCTTAGCTACCCACCCAGTTTGAAAGGGCTGGAGTAAAGGTTTAGTTATTGTCCAAAGTGGAGTAGGCCTTTATTTTGTTTGTTTTTGTATGTTTTTCCTTGTTAAAGGAACAGGCGCAATAACGCCAAGATATCATTTCACCCTAATCGGTCTCCATTAAATGTACCTCTGCACACATCTCTTACACAGTTGAAGAAAAAAAAGGAGATTAACCTATACTGTATATCTAGCAGCTTATGTTTTAAAATATTTATTTTTTCCCTCCCTTTACATTAGTAACGGGTGTTTTTACTCTATATGTAAGTTTGTATTGTCACTTGAAAAAAAGAAGAGGAATTTTAAACATTAAATAAAAACAAATCTGCTTTTTACTGTATTAAACAACTTTCACTCTCCTTGCAGATATGTTTTATATGCTTTATCTGCTTTATTTTAAGTTCAGATCCTTTTTACACTGCCAACATGATGTGCTTAAAATGCTGAAAGCATCACATATGCCACGGTAGGTGTCGGGTTTGCAGGAGTTATTGTGGTTTTATGGATGTTGTTTTCCTTTTCCTGGATAGGTATGCTTCGCGTGACATTAATTATGTAACAGTTTCTTGTTGATAGTCTAGCACAGATGTGTTGGGAGTGTTGGATTCTGAGTTATTTATTGCTTTCTCTCTTCTGAAAAGTAAAATCTAGTAGTGAAAATAAGAAAAGCATCTGGGAACACAACCAGATCTTTCTTTGTGAAACGTAATTATGATGATTTATTACCTCCCATTATACCATTCGCTAGCAGACGCACAGAAGGACAGCAAGTTAGTGTCTCCATGCGCCAACGTTCAAACCAATGTGTATGTGCTGTGCAGCGTGTGCATCAACTTCTGTTTCACAAAATGGCGCTAGAGAGTGCAATTAGAGGCAGCACATGTATGTAAATGATATGTCATGTTAAACTACAAGCACAGGTGACAGTTGTGTACGTCATACATGCGTCTAACTTGTCAATCAAGAATGCCTAGGCGTAAACAACACATGCACTAACACAAACATGTGTTACTGCATCCATGTGTATGAACATAGTTACGCATAACCCACAAGTCATCCCTTTATGTAATCAATGAACTGTGTGTTCATCGCAGTGCCACCCAAAAGAAATCCCGTGCCCCCCAGTTTGGGCACCCCTGAGCTGGAGGAATCACACTGCAACCTCCAGTCACACTCTTCTTGAGACCCAAGTTGCCTAAATGAAACATATAAACCCTGGCACAGATGGATGTTATGCCCACTTGTTATGTATAGTATTGATGGCGTTTCAGGCCGGGCCTTTGAATGCAGCAGTGTAGTAACAGGAAAGGTCTGTGTGCCAGCTTGCTTTGGATCGCTGCTTTCATTTTAAAGGGTGTTAAGCTAACTATTAGGGAACGGATAACTTACTTTAGCCAGATAAAACAGCTCTGTGTGATAACAACAACTTTACCAAGTTACTGTAACTAATTAAATAGGGCTTATTGGATTAATATTTTCATGTATACAAATACTTTAAAGCAGCAATTGACTGTGCTCTGGTATCTTTTCTAACAGCCGCTCCAACTCTCCTGATCCCTTTTGTGTTGCTTTTCATGCATAAATAAATATGTTATATGCATGTATCCCGTATGATCAACTTTCTTTTGCTGATATGTCCTCCAAATGTAGATATTTGAAAGGTGCACCTTTTATTTGTAGGTATCAAACAATGTATGATACAATCTCTCACCGGTATGTATAGTCCTTGGGTGATTAGGACATCCACATAGGGTTATTGGGACAGCTCATATCTCTAGGGGTGTAATTCCCTCTGCACGACTTAAATGAGTTCAGGAAACAATCAGCAATACCTTTGGTGCTGTTTGGTCCACACGATATTCCTCCGGTTTTGCAGCCTAAGAGGCTCTGTTGTTCTGGTGTATGCTGTCTCTGATCGGCACCTCAGCATCAGCTTCATCAGTTTAACACTGCAGCCGGTTTCCTCCGACTATCCTGGACACGTCCTGACCACGTGTTCTGTGCGCGCGCCGTACTCACGTCTTCAGGTTTTACATGAGGGGGTATCAGTGTCCGGATCTGTATGGATGAGTAGAATAGATGTCTTCTCTCTACGGATCCTTCAGAGGTTCAAAACGGATGGTAACGCAAACCCTACGCGTTTCACCATAGGCTTCCTAGAGTTTGTCATGGCAACGTGACATCACATGACGTCGGAACGCTGGAGACAAGGTAAGGAGAGGGGGCATGAGCAGGCAGGAGGGCGCAGGGGAAAAAGGCCTTAGATTTAATCTCTATACAGATGATACGCATATATATATATATATATATATATATATATATATATATATTTTTTTTTTTATATATATATATATATATATATATATCCAAGTGGCACATTATAAGTGGCAGGACAACTGAACAACTGAAGTTTAAAAGGAAGGACCTCTTATCATAACAAAATCATCTTCTCTCCTCGAGTAATATCCCATATCTGAATCCTGTCTCCTTCAACTGTTAATTGAATTAAGCTTTAACACCCTGGCAGAGAACACCCTGGGTAGAAAACTATCTGTTTTAATGTGCCTCAGATGTGCTAATTAAGCAGACAGAACCAAACTGTCAGGTGACTTTTTATGTCCATATAAACCCAGATAGAACAGGCTAATGCTGCCTGCAGCCCAAGTCCAAGTGGCACATTATAAATGGCAGGACTACTGGGCAACTGAAGTTTAAATGGAAGTTCAAAAGAAGTGAGGAAGTGGACACCCCCATCTGGCCCTTATTCCTGCATTTGAACTACGCTGGAAAGGAGGATATCATCTATACCAGACTGCATCATTACTGCTGTGATGCTGCCTTTACCATTTATATTTGCTGTGACTTCACTTCTTCTCAAATTATGCACTTCTTTTTACCAGCCTCAGTATGTCTCTAACTCTATTCATATATCTCCATCTCTCCTTCCTTCATCACTTCTCTGTTCACATGAACTCCTTTCTTACCTGCGTCCTCTGACACCACACAGCTATATCCCCTGCACTAAAACACACCCCTTCAAATCCTCCTCACCCATCCTCTTTCTATCCATACTTCTCCTCCTTGCTTCTGGGGATATCTCTCCCAATCTTGGTCCCTGCCTTATTCCTACATGCTCTCGTCCTCGCCTGCCAATTGCAACCTCTACTCCTTCTGGTGTCAACCCCTCCAACCTCATACCCATCGCCTGCCACCCTCCCTCCTCTCTCCCTTTCTCCTGTGCCCTTTGGAATGCTCGCTCCCTTTCTAACAAGTTCCTCTCTGTGCATGACTTCTTTCTCTCTCACTCTCTGCTCCTATTTGCTATAACTGAGACCTGACTCACTCAGTCTGACTCTGCACTGGAAGCTGCCCTCTCTTATGGTGGCCTTTCTTTCTCCCACACTCTGCACCCTGATGGCAGGGGTGGAGGCGTGGGGCTCCTGCTCTTCTCTCTTTGCCGTTACCGAACCCTTCCTATTCCTCCATCTCTTGCTTTTCCCTTCTTTGAGGCTCACACTGTCCAGATCTTCTCTCCTCTCCCTGTTCACGTGGCGGTCATCTATCGCCCACCTACCTCTACTCATTCCTCTTCTGCCTTTCTCTCTCACTTTGAATCCTGGCTCTCTTTCTTTCTCTCCTCAGACCCACTGTTCTTCTCCTTGGGGACTTCAATTGCCACATTGATGACCCCTCTCTCCCTTGGGCTTCCCGCTTTCTCTCTCTAACCTTTTCTTTTGGCCTTCAACAGTGGACTGCAGCCAGCACCACAAGGATGGCCACTACTTAGACCTGTTTTTCACTAAAAACTTCTCTCTCTCCGATTTCTCCATTTCCCCTTTTCCTCTCTCTGACCATCACCTTATCTCATTCTCTCTATCTCGCTTCTCCCCTTCTCCACCTCCATCTACCCCCCGGTTCTGCAGAAACCTGCGCTCTATTCACTTACCTGACTTTGAGTCCACTTTACGCTCCTCCCTCTCCTCTCTCAGCTCTGCTACAGACCCTGACAACCTGGTCAGGAACTACAACTCTGCCTTGTCCTCCTCTCTTGATCTACATGCCCCGCTTTCTATCTGCCGCCCTCGCCCTTCTAACCCTAGACCCTGGCTAAATTCCCACACGCACATGCTGCATTCCTCCACTCGTTCCTCTGAACGTCTCTGGAGGAAATCTCATACTCTCGCAGACTTCCTTCACTACAAATTTATGCTATCCTGTTTCAACTCTGCCCTCTCGCAAGCTAAACAAGCCTACTTTTATTCACTAATTAACATGCACAAGTCTAACCCACGCCGACTGTTCTCTGTCTTTGATGCTCTACTCAACCACCCTCACCTGCCTCTCCTTCCTCCATCTCCGCTCAGGACTTTGCTGACTATTTTAAAGAAAAGGTTGAATCCATACGTCAGAACATCCCCTCTGTTTCTTCCTCCCATCCTACACCTCTTCCTAACTCTCCTCCTGCCTTCCTTGGCTCTTTTTCCACTGTCTCAACTATGATGATGTGTACCGACGTTATCCGGCCTCTTCGTCCCTCGACGCAAACGTTTGCCTCTCCTCTTGCCCCATTCCCTCCATCTCAATAAACCTCCTTGAGTCCATCTATAATCCTAGACACTCCGCATATTTTTGTAACGACCCCCCTCTGCTCTGGACCTTTCCCTCCTCCTTCAACATGCAACAGTCATACCATTACTCAAAACAGCAAGCTTGACTCTACCTGTCTTTCTAACTATCGACCTTCTCCCTCCTGTCCTTTATGTTGCCATCTCAAACTCCGTGAACGTCTTGTATTTCTCTCGCTTGCTCCTTTTCTTTCCACACCCTATTCTCTCCATAACCCTCTACAATCTGGCTTCCCCATGCTCACTCCACGGAAACAGCCCTCACAAAATAACGGATGACCTCCATGCTGCCAAAGACAGAGGTCATTACACTCTGCTCATATTACTCGCCTCCTGCCAGAATTTGAACACCGTGGACCACCCTCTTCCCTTCACATTCTCCATACTCCTTGTTATTCGGAACAAAGCCTATCCTGATCATCATCCTCCCTCTCTCCCATCGTACTTTCAGTGTCTCTTCTGCTAACCCTCCTCCTCCTCTATTGATCTCTCTGGTGGGGGTACCCCAGGGCTCTGTACTGGTACTCTTCTCCTTTGCTGTACACACTCTCTCTAGTGACCCTGAACTAATCTTTAGGTTTAAATATCACCTCTATGCTGACGACACACAAATATCTTTTCAACACCCGACCTTACACCTGCTATACAAAACCAAAGTTTCTGAATGTCTCTCTGCTATCAATCATCCTGGATGGCCGCTCCCCGCCTTAAACTCAACATGGCTAAAACGAGCTCCTCATATTCCTCCAACCTGAGCCTACGACCGCTCCTTTCTCACACATTACTTGTTGGAACTACGAGTCAGTTCACCCAGTAGCCCAAGCACGCTGCCTAGGGGTCACACTGGACCCCTCTCTCACATGCGCCCCTCACATTCAAAACATATCTAAAACCTGTTGCTTTTTCTTCCGCAATATAACAAAGATACGCCCTTTCCTCTGTTGCTCGACTGCTAAAACTCTGACTCAGGCCCTCATTCTCTCCCGTCTTGATTACTGTAACTTCCTGCTGTCCGGCCTTCCTGCCTCTCACCCGTCTCCCCTACAATCTATCCTAAATGCTGCTGCCAGAATCACTCTACTCTTTCCTAGATCTGTCTCAGCATCTCCCCTCCTGAAATCCCTCTCCTGGCTTCCGATCAAATCCCGCATCTCACACTCCATTCTTCTCCTCACTTTTAAAGCTTTACACTCTTCTGCCCCTCCTTACATCTCAGCCCTAATTTCTCGTTATGCACCATCCAGACTCTTGCGTTCTTCTCAAGGATGTCTTCTTTCTACCCCCTTTGTATCTAAAGCCCTCTCCCGCCTTAAACCTTTCTCACTGACTGCCCCACACCTCTGGAATGCCCTTCCCCTCAGTACCCGAATAGCACCCTCTCTATCCACCTTTAAGACCCACCTTAAGACACACTTGCTTAAAGAAGCGTATGAATAGCACTGGGAATAATACTGGGCACGTTACATAAAGCTTGGCCCCCTGCAGACGCACTTACCAGAATTCCCTCCTACTGTCTCTGTACGTTCTCCCTACCTACCAATTAGACTGTAAGCTCCTCGGAGCAGGGACTCTTCTTCCTTAATGTTACTTTTATGCCTGTAGCACTTATTCCCAATGACCTTTAATTTAAACTATCTGTTATTTATTTGATTACCACTGTGAAGCGCTATGTACATTAATGGCGCTATATAAATAAAGACATACAATACAATATCCACCGCTACCCTCACACCTGCAATCTCGTCACAAGTCTCGGATAGCCTCCCGACTATTTCCTCGTGGATGATGCTCGGCCGCCTTGAACTTAATATGTCGAAAGCTGAGCTCCTCATATTTCACCCTAAATCTGTCCGTTTTTATATTTATATGACCCTCTTTTCCATCACAGTAAATGGTACTACCAACTACCCTGTTGCCATAGCACTTTGCCCAGGAGAGACATTTGACCCCTCCCTTTCCTTCTCCATTCACATTCACAGCATGGCTAAAACTTGTTGTGCCTTCCTCCGTAATATTGGTAAGATCCGCTCTTTCCTCTGTCACGCTACTGCTAAAACTCTAATGCGTACCCTTATCCTCTCCCATGTGGATTATTGTAACATTGTAACGCTTGCGCTGCCCACGAGCAGGACAGGACCACGGTACTGAGGGGGGGGAAGTGGCAAACCCCGCACCCAGCAGCGGAAGCGTGCCTGGCAGGCGGATTGTCAAACGTAGCCGGGTCTGGGTTGGAGAGAGCGGGTTACTTGATACTTGCCGAGGTCTTGGAATGGAGAGGTCAGAATGGTCAAGTCCGTTAGCCGTGGTCTGGGGTTGGAGAGGTCAGAATCATGGAAGTCGTACAGCCGTGGTCTGGGGTTGGAGAGGTTAGAATTGTGGAGGTCCGTATAGCGGTGGTCTGGGTTGGAGAGGTCCGCATAGTCGAGGGTAAGCCGGGGTCAATATCCAGAGGGGTTTCAAAGTCAAGCCGGGTCGGTACACAAAGAGTCAAACTGCAGGAAGGAACACAGGACAAGGAGCAAGGCACGACAGACGCAGGAGCTCAAGGCTACAACCAGTTATGCGCAGCGAGGTATGACAGGAACTGCAGGGTGTTTGTAGCACACAGGAACCAGTATCAAGGGAGGCGGAGCGGAGGCGCGGCCTCCGCGGGGACAAGGATTGGCTGCAGGAGACAAGTGGGCTAGATGAATACTTGCCACGCAGCTGGAGAGCGGTGCACGTCGTCACGTGAGCACGCCGCGCGTGAGCCGCGCGGTGCATCCGAGGGGGCGGAGCTAAGCTCAGTGGCACACTAGAAGAGCTGCGCGTGCGGGCGCACTCTGTAAGCAGAGTGGGGATGCGCACACGCGCTGGTGCCAGAGCGGAGGTCTGAGTAAGGAGGGAACATGTCGCAAAGGACGTGTTCCCCGATTCCTTACAAACATGCTGCTAACTGGCCTCCCTGCATCACAACTTTCTCATTTGCCATCGATACAAAATGTGGCTGCTAGAATACTTTCACTCCCAAAACAGTCTCTGCTCGTCTCATCCTTAAATCCCTCTCTGGCTTCCCATCAAGTTTTCAATCACCCACAAAGTTCTCCTCCTTACCTTCAGGGCTCTCCACTCATCTTCTCCTCCCTACATATCTGCTTTGATCTCTCGCTATGCCCCAGCCCATATCCTGCGTTCTGCCCACACGTCTTCTTTACACCCCTTTCACCTCTACTGCCCTCTCTCGCCTTATACCTTTTCCCTCACTGCCCCTTACCCGTGGAACTCCCTCACACTCAGTATACACCATGCACCTTCTCTCCCCACCTTCAAGACAAACCTTAAATGAAGCATCCCAATAGCCTGCGCTCATGGCTACTGTCCCACACCCACAGTGACTCCTACCCCCCATTGTGGCCACGCGCTGCCACCTCCCGCACTTATTCCCTCACCTGCTGTCTCTGTAACTCTCCCAACAGACCACTTTGATTGTAAGCTCTGCGGGGCAGGGATTTCCTTTCCTATTGTCAATGTGGTTCACTTATACTATATTTCCCTGTACTGTATTGTCTTTCTTCTAAGGTGCTAAATATAGCGGTGGGCGCTATAAAGAGATTTACCTACATATGTAGCCCTGAAAAACAGGCTTCGTGATTCTGAAAGGGATTGCCATGGAGATCACAGAAGACATATATCAATAACTGCTTCTGCCATTTTTTGGCACAGTGGTGGACACATTTTCTTTCGATCCATATAGTATTTTCCATCCACAGCCATTGAATTAACATTGATGATTCCTGTTGGTGTGAGGTGGAGGATCAGTGAAATACTGACCTCTAGTGGTTGTTGTTGGGAAGGCATCCCTCAACAACACGGTACAGTATATGGAATTTATAAATGAGAGAATACATTCGATATACAGAATGTTAAATTCATATTTATAGAATTTTTCACCTTTAAATAATAACATTTTGGAGGGGGATCGTACAATGCATGGTGTGTCATTTGTCCCAGCGCAGTTTATACGGCTCTACATCATTTCTGTGCGCTTTTCATACTTAAATGCTTTCCCAACGCTCTTCATTTTGACTTATTAATATTTTATCATACAATTATCAATTTCCCAATAAATGTGCTAAAAAAGGTTTGCTGCTTTCTTAAGTGTGATCTTATTATTTCTTGGTGCTGAATTGTTTCCCGTAGGAACACATCTCCAGTTATATAAGGGGAAAATAGGGTTCCATATACGGAATTTCAGTTTATGGACAACGTTTCGGGAACGTATCTGTTCCGTATATACAGTATAAGGATTCCTGTATATATGATTTCTCTAATAATGCATCATTTTACATTATTGGCGGGTTTGAGGATGAGGATTAAGTCTCTCTGTCTCTCAAGACCCCAAAGTGCTCCCTTGCAGCAAATGTAGGTATTCCTGTTCTCTTGTGTTTCCCGTTCCAAACAGAGCAAAATAACCCATGGACGTCCATTCCAAGGGACAAAGAGCTTGGCAGGGGTGCAGAGAGCATGCTTGTGTTTCCTTACATCTAACCCAAATCTATTAGCCTGGAAGGTTTAGGCCAAACCAGACTTTATTCACACAAAGGAATGCATTCGGTGCAGTAGGAGCAGGGAAGTGTTGGCCTGCAGACCTCATAACATTTATTCTGTTTATTTTCCAAAAAGATGAGAATAATAAAATGATATCTGGTGAGTAACATCACTCCCCTATGTGAGTGGCCGTAGAGCTGAGTAGCAGGATTTGAAAGGTTTCTATGTGAGGTAATACACGGCACTTACATATCTTGACGTATGAGAAACCGTGCAGACATAAAACTACCAGCAGGTGGCACTGTAGGTATCTGTTTGCACACCACTTGTCCCTTGGTAGATACACATTGCTGAACATTGATTGATATTATGCAGGTTTTCTCATTTTGCTTGTTAAACCTCAGATGTTTCCGTGTAGGGGTTTGTAAATGTCCACGGTCTCTCCTCGTATCTAATTCTTACAGCGGCCAGAGGAGAGACAGCCATGGATCAAACACATTCTCCATGTTATTCTGGCGTTGCACTGGTACATAGGAGGGTATCACACCCAGGAATCCCATATCTCCTTATATCTGAGTGCCAGGGAGCTGTACTCACCCGATAATACCTATCAGGACTTGCAATGGGCCGAACATAGTCATGTGGTTACTGAACCTTGTATGCTCGACATTGCAGCTTGGAATGGTGTAATAATCCATACATGCCAATGAGTGACTCCTCATTGCACAATTGTAACGATGCTCGTCTCAGAGCGGGAAGCGAACCCGCAGGGCTGAGGTCGGATATACAATCACTGACCCGAACCGAGAGACAGAGTCCTGAATGAGTATAGCGATGTCGGGGTCACAGGCTGGAGACGGACAGAAACCAACAGGAACCATTCTTCCTGGAGGATTCTATATACAAAACATCCCTAGTAATGCACTCTGAAGATCCTCTAAATAAAACAACATTTCATTAATATACATCAAAAACGGTGCAGGAAACAAACCGAAATGTTACAAATTATTATATAGTACAGTATGGTTCAGTTTAACTATTCCTGATCGCACCCCGCTAGTTAATACTCCACCTAACAGAATAGGTTTGAGCAGGTATCCCACCTTACCCTCCAACTTCCTGGAGGAAGTCCAGACTATTTATAGGCAGGTTGCCAATAGCCAAGATGGCTACTGCGTCCTCACTGTGGGCGGAAGGGTAAAGTCTCAAGCACTGAATCGGCACATGCGCGTGACCTTGGAAGCAAACCGCGCCGAGGCCTGGCAACTATACATTCACCGCACTGTACCAGTCTCCATCTGAAATCCTGTTAGCCTATTGCTAAGGGTGATCACAGGCCTGGCTTCACCATCAGGATACTGGTCATGGTCATTTATTTATACTGCTGCATCTTCCGCAGTATAGTGAGTGTGAAACAATAACAATAAAATGCAGAAATATTGCAACGCTAACATCACATGGTACAGTAAAAGAATGACGTTAGACCGTATTACACTGCTTTCCGGGTACTTAATACGACGGGAATTAACCTGCAGCAGGTGGAGAGGTCCTTTTAACTGTCGTAGTTGGCAAACAACATCAGCACCCTACCTGGGAACCGATAATCGCTACAAAGGAAATAATCGAGACTATATAATAGAGAATATGTTCCTCAGCAGTCACATTAGCTATTTTTGGAATGATGTTTCTTCTCTATCAGCAGTGATGTCAACAAGAACCTTAATAATAATAGCATGTTCTTGTATAGCGCTGCTAGTTTTACGTAGCGCTTTACAGAGACATTCTGCAGACACAGTCCCTGCCTGTGGAGCTTACAATCTATGTTTTTGGTGTGTGAGGCACAAGGAGATAAAGTGACTTGCCCAAGAGTCACAAGGAGCCAACACCGGGAATTTAACCAGGTTCCCCTACTTTAAACTCAGTGCCAGTCAGTGTCTGTGCTCACTGAGCCGCTCCTTCTCCCAGGCTCCCCTGCTTCACACTCAGTGCCAGTCAGTGTCTGTACTCACTGAGCCGCTCCTTCTCCCAGGTTCCCCTGCTTCATACTCAGTGCCAGTCAGTGTCTTTACTCACTGAGCCGCTCCTTCCCCAGGTTCCCCTGCTTCATACTCAGTGCCAGTCAGTGTCTGTACTCACTGAGCCGCTCCTTCTCCCAGGTTCCCCTGCTTCATACTCAGTGCCAGTCAGTGTCTTTACTCACTGAGCCGCTCCTTCTCCCAGGTTCCCCTGCTTCATACTCAGTGCCAGTCAGGTCTTACTCACCTGAGCGTCCTCTCTCCCAGGCTCCCTGCTTACCACTCAGTGCCAGTCAGTGTCTTTACTCACTGAGCCGCTCCTTCTCCCAGGTTCCCCTGCGTCACACTCAGTGCCAGTCAGTGTCTTTACTCACTGAGCCGCTCCTTCTCCATGTTCCCCTGCCTCACACTCAGTGCAGTCAGTGTCGTACTCACTGAGCCGCTGCTTCTCCCAGGTTCCCCTGCTTCACACCAGTGCCAGTCAGTGTCTTTCATCACTGAGCGCTCCTTCCCCAGGTTCCCTCCGCACACACTCAGTGCCAGTCAGGTTTACTCACTGAGCCGCTCCTTCTCCCAGGTTCCCCTGTTTCACACTCAGTGCCAGTCAGTGTCTTTACTCTAAGCAGCGCTCCTTCTCCCAGGCTCCCCTGCTCACACTCAGTGCCAGTCAGTGTCTTTACTCACTGAGCCGCTCCCTCTCCCAGGCTCCCCTGCTTCACACTCGTGCCAGTCAGTGTCTGTACTCACTGAGCCGCTCCTTCTCCCAGGTTCCCTGCTTCACTCTCAGGCCAGTCAGTGTCTTACTCACTGAGCCGCTCCTTCTCCCAGGCTCCCCTGCTTCACACTCAGTGCCAGTCAGTGTCTGTACTCACTGAGCCGCTCCTTCTCCCAGGCTCCCCTGCTTCAACTCAGTGCCAGTCAGTGTCTTTACTCATAAGCCGTCCTTCTCCCAGGTTCCCTGCTTCACACTCAGTGCCAGTCAGTGTCTTTACTCACTGAGCCGCTCTCTCCCAGGTTCCCCTGCTTCCACACTCAGTTGCCAGTCAGTGTCTTTACTCACTGAGCCGCTCCTTCTCCAAGTTCCCCTGCTTCACACTCAGTGCCAGTCAGTGTCTTTACTCACTG
The DNA here is from genome assembly GCA_036426205.1 of Ascaphus truei. Taxonomy (NCBI): domain Eukaryota; kingdom Metazoa; phylum Chordata; class Amphibia; order Anura; family Ascaphidae; genus Ascaphus; species Ascaphus truei. The sequence continues at coordinate 123,583 of WSYH01000965.1, read as the reverse complement.
AGCCCGCTCCTTCTCCCAGGTTCCCCTGCTTCACACTCAGTGCCAGTCAGTGTTTTACTCACTGAGACCTCCTTCTCCCAGGTTCCCCGCTTCACACTCAGTGCCAGTCAGTGTCTGTACTCACTGAGCCCGTCTTCTCCCAGCTTCCCTGCTCACATCAGTGCCAGTCAGTTGTCATCACTGGACCACTCCTTCTCCCAGGTTCCCCCGCTTCACACTCATGCCAGTTAGTGTGTTTACTCGCTGAGCCGCTCCTTCTCCAGGCTCCTCCTTCACACTCAGTGCCAGTCAGTGTCTTTCTCACTGAGCCGCTCCTTCTCCCAGGTCCCCTGCTTCACACTCAGTGCCAGTCAGTGTCTTACTCACTGAGCAGCCCCCTTCTCCAGGTTCCCCTGCTTCACACTCAGTGCCAGTCAGTGTCTTTACTCACTGAGCCGCTCCTCTCCCAGGTTCCCCTGCTTCACATCCAGTGCCAGTCCGTGTCTGTACTCACTGAGCCGCTCCCTCTCCAGTTGCCCTGCTTCACACTCAGTGCCGTCAGTGTCTTTACTCACTGAGCCGCTCTCTCTCCCAGGTTCCCCTGCTTCACACTCAGTGCAGTCAGTGTCTTTACTCACTGAGCCGCTCCATCTCCCAGGTTCCCCTGTTCACACTCAGTGCCAGTCAGTCTTACTAACTGAGCCGCTCCTTCTCCAGGTTCCCCTGCTTACACTCAGTGCCAGTCAGGTCTTACTCACTGAGCCCTCCTTCTCCCAGGCTCCCCTGCTCACACTCAGTGCCAGTCAGGTCTTTACTCACTGAGCCGCTCCTTCTCCCAGGGTCCCCTGCTCTCACATCAGTGCCAGTCAGTGTCTTTACTCACTGAGCCGCTCCTTCTCCCAGGTTCCCCTGCTTCACACTCAGTGCCAGTCAGTGTCTTGTACTCCTGGAGCCGCTCCCTCTCCCAGGCTCCCCTGCTTCACACTCAGTGCAGTCCAGTGTCTGTACTCGCTGAGCCGCTCTCTCTCCCAGGTTCCCTGCTTCACACTCAGTGCAGTCATGTTGTCTTTACTCACGAGCCGCTCCTCTCCCAGTTCCCACTTCACACTCAGGCCAGTCAGTGTCTGTACTCGCTGGAGCCCCTCTCCCAGCTCCCCTGCTTCACACTCAGTGCCAGTCAGTGTCTGTACTCCTCATGAGCCGCTCCTTCTCCCAGGTTCCCCTGCTTCACACATCAGTGCCAGTCAGTGTCTGTACTCACTGAGCCGCTCCTTCTCCCAGGTTCCCCTGCTTACACTCAGTGCAGTCAGTGTCTTTACTCACTGAGCCGCTCCTTCTCCCAGGTTCCCCTGCTTCACACTCAGTGCCAGTCAGTTGTCTTTACTCACTGAGCCGCTCTTCTCCCGTTCCCTGTTCACATATGCCAGTCAGCTGTCTTTACTCACTGAGCCGCTCCTTCCCCAGGTTCCCTGCTTCACACTCAGTGCCAGTAGTGTCTTTACTCACTGAGCCGCTCCTTCTCCAGGTTCCCTGCTTCACACTCAGTGCCTAGTCAGTGTCTTTACTCACTGAGCCTCCCCTCTCCCAGGTTCCCCTGCTTCACACTCAGTGCCAGTCAGTGTCTTTACTCACTGAGCCGCTCCCTCTCCCAGGTTCCCCTGCTTCACACTCAGTGCCAGTCAGTGTCTTTACTCACTGAGCCGCTCCTTCTCCAGGTTCCCCTGCTTCACACTCAGTGCCAGTCAGTGGTCTTTACTCACTGAGCCGCTCCTTCTCCCAGGTTCCCCTGCTCACACTCGTGCCAGTCGTGTCTTTTACTACTGACGCCGCACTCCCCCCCTCCCAGCAGCTCCCCTGTCACACTCAGTGCCCCCACCCAGTCAGTGTCTTTTCCACCACTGCCCCCCAGCCCCCCCCCCCCCCGGCTCCTTCTCCCAGGTTCCCCTGCTTCACACTCAGTGCCAGTCAGTGTCTTTACTCACTGAGCCGCTCCTTCTCCCAGGTTCCCCTGCTTCACACTCAGTGCCAGTCAATGTCTGTACTCACTGAGCCGCTCCTTCTCCCAGGTTCCCCTGCCTCACACTCAGTGCCAGTCAGTGTCTGTACTCACTGAGCTGCTCCTTCTCCGTAAATGACTAAATGAGACTGAAGCCAGGAAACAAGTCCTGATTCACATGAATGGAAGACAAAGGGTAAGTGCAAACATATTCATCACTTGGTTTGCACGCTGACTTGGCACCAATCTTCCGCTATATCAAGGCGTCTTTTAAACCAACCTTTGCACCCCAAAACCATATGTTTTGTCATTGGGACCCCTTCTTTAAACTGTGTGCAAAGGAAGATGTCCAAGATTTGGATCCACAAAACATCCCATTATTAAAAAAGGAATCCCAAATAGTGACAAAAATTAATTGGTTATCGATGCAGTAAAACGGCTTTCCTGTCCTGTCTCTCTCTATTTGACACATAATGCATTCCTTTTTCTGTGCTACTTTCTGCATAGCCCAGTGTGTGTCCCTCCTATCACCCCAAGGTTGGGAAACACTGCCGCATATCAGGGGTGCGCAAACTTTTCTCCCTGCGCCCCCCTGCCTGCTCCCCCCCCCCTCTCGGATCTGGCGTCAAATGACGCCGTGGGGTCATGTGACGTTGCCATGGCAACACGACATCACGTGACCCCGCGGCGTCATTTGAGTTGTCGTGGAGACACACCGCTGGAAGTCAAGGTAAGTGAAGTGACAGGGGCCTAGCTCAATCCCCAGCATTTCATTTAAATGCTTTCGGGGAAGCGCAGGACCTCTGTAAACACTGCCAACCCCCCACCATTTTGCGCACCCCAGCCCTACATGGAGCGTTCTGCCTCTTCTTGTATTTTGCATTAGTGTTATCTGGCCAGTAGGAGGCATCATTCATTCCTTTGCGTCAGGAATAGAGATGGGTGAACTATTCGTCAACACTCGCTGCGAGTATGGCGTTTACTTGGCGTTTACTCGCTCTTGCGAATATTAGTAGATTCATGTTTTCCCCCTACCTGTTTGAATGTTTGCTTACACAATGGGCACCCCTGAGATACCTGGGAGATATACTAATCTGAGTCATTTGCATATCCGATTTGCATATCTCCCAGGTATCTCTGGTGCCCATCTTTTGCCACGTGTCTCTGTGTGTTCTTTGATGTAGTGAGAGGACGTATACATACAGCACTTGGGACTGTAACTAAGAATAGTCTCTCTCCCCGATGTGAACAGAGGTCCCTGCTGGGGTTGCAGACATTTGCTTGGTACTTTAACAATGTGTGCATGTGAGTATTCCATCGAATATTAACAACACCGTAAATAATTTGTAGTTTTAATATTGCTGTATTTGTAAAAGTTTTTATTACTGTGTATTGTTCAGTCCCGTTGTGGGACTGTTCATATATTACCTATAAATATACTGTTTTCTCATACGCGCCCTCTCTGCAATGTTTTTGTACTTTATATCAGACAACTGGCAAATTCAACTCTGAAAGGGCTACACATATTCTATTTCTCCGCCCTGGATAAGGACGCTATATAAATGTTGATATAAATACATATTTTGTAGGAGGCCTCTGGGATGGAGGCAGTGCAGGCACATGTGTAAGCAGAATTTCAACAGGATAATGAGACAGATACAGATGGTACCAAGAGAAAAGAGAAGGAACTGGATGTGGGTGAAACTGGGTGCGTGAGAGAAAGCCGGGAGATTAAACAGAACGGTTACCCTATCGCCCTATGCATTGTGATCACCTTTTGCACTTCCATGTGGCTTATATGGGGAGAACTTGAAAAGAGAAATGTATTTGCAGAATACTTGTGGGTAGTAGTAAGAAATCAGGAGCAGACAAAACAGCTGTTTCCAGCGTGACTCCTCCTCATCTTCAGATCTTCATCCTTGTGCTTCTAATTCTAAACCCGGCGGATTCTGATTTTCCAGGGTCTGTTGCCTACATAGTGACGGCTAAGGATACATTATCCTTCATTCAAGTGGCTGACGTAGTTAATTGATTACTGTGAGTTACCCCCTTCTCAGCGGGTTGTTCAGCAGTCTCTGGGTGACTGGGAGTCAGGTCTGCAATACAGCAAACTATCCACATCGTTAGTTCGGAGGGATGAGTACAGGGTTATTATTTCGGGGTTTTTGTACTATGATATTTTATTACAACACAAACATCAAATTATCGCTTGAGAGACTGGGAACTAATTTCATTCTGTATATTTGTTTTGTTTTGAGGGTCTGGTGATTAAAAAGCGCCCCCCCCCCCTCCTTCTCTCCCTCTGTTTTCTCTGCGCTGAACACAAACAGCAAAGCCAAGGAGTGGTTCTAGCAAAGACGCGCGTTTAGCATGCTTATTCCGACCTGCGTCTCACCCTAGTTAAAGATGCCGGCTGGGGTGCAGAGATCCTGCTGTGTCTGGGCCTTTCTTGGCATTCAGTTATTCCCTTCGGACAAATTCCAGCATCATTTGAAGCCAGGTGGTCAGATGAATAACACAGGAGCAGACCACCCATTCACAGGCTCAATCATCATTACACAGGAGCAGACCACCCATTCACAGGCTCAATCATCATTACACAGGAGCAGACCACCCATTCACAGGCTCAATCATCATTACACAGAAGGAACAACTTGTTCCAGTTTGGAAACAATAAAGCAACCTGTTATCTGTGCGCTTTCTGAGGCACAGGCTGTGAAAATACTGTAAGACTGCATCACAGCACCGAGAGCAGAGCCACCGAGAGCAGAGCCACCGAGAGCAGAGCCACCGGCAGCAGAGCCACTGACAGCAGAGCCACCGACAGCAGAGCCACCGACAGCAGAGCCACCGACAGCAGGGCCAGCAACAGCAGTGCCACTGACAGCAGGGCCACCGACAGCAGAGCCACTGACAGCAGGGCCACCGGCAGCAGAGCCACTGACAGCAGGGCCACCGACAGCAGAGCCACCGACAGCAGAGCCAGCGATAGCAGAGCCAGCAACAGCAGGGCCAGCAGCAGCAAGGCCACCGACAGCAGGGCCTGCAACAGCAGTGCCACCGACAGCAGGGCCACCGACAGCAAGGCTACCGACAGCAGAGCCACCGACAGCAGAGCCAGCGACAGCAGAGCCACCGAGAGCAGGGCCACAGACAGCAGGGCCACCGGCAGCAGGGCCACTGACAGCAGGGCCACCGACAGCAGAGCCACCGACAGCAGGGTCACTGGCAGCAGGGCCACTGACACCAGGGCCACCGACACCAGGGCCACTGACAGTGTTGGCTCTGATCTCCTCCGGGCCCTGGTTTGTTGAGCAGGAGGGATTGGTGGGGGGTGGGGGTGAGGGGGGGATGAGGAGGCATGTCGTAACTTAACCCTGCAAGTTTTCCACCTCTCTACCCCCCCTCTCTCTCTCATTTTCAGTCTCTATTTCTCCCCCCTCACTCTCTTACTCTGATCTCACTCCCCCCTCTATATCCCTCCCCTCTCTTCTGCTCCCTCCTTTCTCTCAAATCCCCTCTCTCACTCCCCTTCTCTCTACCCCCCCTCTATCTCATGTCCCCTCAGTCTCTCCCTCTCTCACTCCCCCTCACACCTTCTCCCTCGCACACACCCTCACTCACTCTTCCTCTCCCCTCTCTCATTTCCCCACTCCCCTCTCTTAGTTCCCCCTCTTTCAGTCGCTATCTTGCACCGCTCTCACTCCCATCTCCCTTTCTCTCACATCCCCATCTCTCTCACTCCCTTTCTACCCCCTCCTCACTCTCTTCCTCTGTCTTCCACTCACCCTCTCTCTCTCCTTACACCCTTCCCCAGACCCCAACTGTTGAGCAGCGAGTGTTGGGATCAGTTCCTTCCTGGAGCCGAGGTAAAGGCCTGAAGGTGAGGATAGGGCCTGACTTACTGAGGGGCCTAACGTCCCGGGTCCAGACCACTGGGGTGAGCCCCCCTCAAACACCGGGACCGGGACAGTTTGAGTGTCATGGAACAAGAACCACATTTCTGTTTCACCCCCCCCCCTTTCCTTTGCAGCTTCTGCTTGTCAGTTTCTCATTCCCAGCTGCATGTATTTTGCTCTGTACACACACACTATGCCTGTGTGTTAAACACAGTGTTCCAATCCCTGTCTCTGCATTATGCCAGTGAGTTGCTACAGCAACCTCAGCCTTTCTATCAGAATGGGCTAGTCTGCTCTCTCCCCCTCTGCCTTGCTGACAGATGGTCTGTCCCCAGGCTATCTTGTTACCCAGAATACACTGGCACTTCCTTTTCACATTCAACACTGGCTGAGTGAGTACCTTCTGTAATTTGCTCTACTGGCAGGGCCTCATCCTCTTCACCTTTCCCCACTATCAAGCGCACTCACCATAGAGACATTCTCTCCCAACACCATCATCCACAAGTGCCTTTGTAAATCCATGCTTTTCTCAATAAAGTGAAGAAAGACAAAGAACTTGTTGTGCTTGTAAAAGGAACGAGTTTAACCTATCTGGGCTATTCATACTAAACATGACTCTGGCCTCAGACTAGTGAAAAGGAAGACCGTGTGTCTTGGAGATACACAGGAGCTGCTACTCTAAGACTTTATGCTAACACAGAGCAGTCTCTGCACACAGCCTGCAGCAGCCTTACAAACAGCACGCAGCTTACACTGCACACAGCCTGCAACCTACACTCAAGGCAGCAGCACTGCAGTCAGACTGCAATATACACAGAACTTTGATTGCCTTTCTCTGTGAGTTCACCCTCTGCACAGCTCCATAGTGAGGGATTACCATCTCACCTTACCCTGCGCACGTCCCCACGGCAAGCGCCACCAAGGGCCACGCCAGAGGACACGGGTCAGAGCCACCGGACACCTGTGAGTACAGCTACCCCTACGCTGAACGCGGCAGGACACCGCTCGGCATCATCTGAGACAGTCGCCCATCGCTGACGCAGGTAAAAGACCACACGCCACACGCACTGGCTAAAGGCCTATACACACCTACAGCATGGCAGAACTCAGGGCCTCACCAGACATCACGCAGGAGAGTGACCACTCAGACACAGAGACCGCTGTGCAACTGCAATAGGCGCAGGCAGACGCGAGGCCTAAACAGACAGTCACACTGACGCAAAAGGCGCGCGAAAAGTCCGAAACTGACATTGGAGCGCACCGTGCTAAATTAGAGTTGGCCTGGGAAACTACCACACTGGGAATACGCAATGTTACTAGCATTGGCAACTATGCACAACAGCTCAAGCAAGCAATAACGCAATTAAGGACTGATCACTCGCGTTATCAAGAGCTGTCAGAGGCATACATTACTTACCTGACCAGGGCCAACACCAGCGAAAGCCTACAAGAAAGAGACTTACAGAGTAACATTGACCTGACACGAGACAGCCGCGTGTGAACCACTATCACGGAGGCTGAGAGTAGAGAAAGGACCTTTTGCTGGAAACCGCATCACAGCGCTCAAGCAGATCCAGGCATTCATCAAGGTCAGCAAGATCAGCGCAATCTAACGTGTCCAGCGCAAGCGCCAGCGCTACCAAGGCGCGAGCCACCGCAGAGGCCGCACATGCCAGGGCCGAATATGGTCGGAGAGATGCAGCCGTAAGGGCAAAAAGAGCGCGCATAGAAGAGGAGGAGCAGAATGCCACCGCTGCTAACGCCGCCGCTGCCAATGCCACCGCCGCTGCCAATGACGCCACCACTGCCAATGACGCTGCGCATAGAAAGGCCGAATTGGACGCGGATCTAGAAGCTCTAAGCAAAGAAGAGGACGCCGCTGCTGCCATAGCCCAAGCCGAAGTCTTAGAAGCAGCTGCGAGACAGGACGCTATCCAACGCACTGAAGACTAGGTAAGGAGCCTCTTCAGTGTAAACACCAGCACACCATCTCAACACGGAGGGATTGACTCCACAGACACCGAAGACTTGCTAGGTCCACGAGCAGAAGACGATGCTCCTTCAATGTTACATGCTGCCTGGGATAGCCACAGCCGCAACAGTGATCCACACGCCAGTGCGCACACGGATGCACCACAACAGGCTCGCAATCCAGGTACACTCACACGGGAGAACACAGCCCCTCACACTGACCAGCAGTCATCACGCGTCCACGCCAAGGAAGAGGCGACTGCACGGACCCTCCCAGCAACTACCTCAGAACGTGACCAACACGCCGATGCCTCAGGCCTGACACACATAGCCAAGTACATGATCCGGCGCGACCTGGTGCAAACAGGACTCACCAACTTTGACGACCGTCCTGAGAACTACCGGACGTGGAAGTTCACGTTCAAGGACGCAATCAACAGCCTGGGCTTCTCAGCAAGGGAAGAGCTCAACCTGCTATCCAAATGGCTGGGAAATGAATCCAGGGAGCACGCGAAGAGACTTCGGACGGCAAACGCGAACCACCCCCAAGTAGGTTTCGACCTAGTATGGGAAAGGCTAGAATAGTGCTACGGTAGCCCCGAAGCAGTCGAGGATTCGCTCTTCAAAAGAGTCGACAGCTTTCCCAGGATCACAACTAAAGACTACTCGAAGTTACGAGAGGTCGGAGACCTGTTGCAAGAGCTGGAGTTTGTAAGAAAAGACCATTCCTTAACAGGTCTCAACGTCCTAGACTCAGCTCGCGGAGTGAGACCCATCTTGGAAAAGCTACCCTACAACCTCCAAGAAAGATGGATTTCACAAGGCTCCAAATACAAAATGGAGAAGCAAGTCGCCTTCCCCCCATTCTCATTCTTCTTGAGCTTCATCCGCGAAGCGGCAAGGACAAGGAACGATCCCAGTTTCATCTTGGGTGCGCAAACCACACACAGTGCAAGCAGCCTGAGGAATGAGAGACCAGTGGCGAGGTATGGTAACAGTCAAACACCCATCTCGGTCCACAGGACGGACGTGTCTCCCACGAGCCAAACTACTCCCGATCAGTCGGTCGCCAGAGACGAGGAACCAAGGGACCCAAACAGGGAATGTCCCATACACAAGAAGCCACACCCACTTAACAGGTGCTTTGGGTTCCTAGAGGAACGCAAGAGGTTACTCGGAGAATTCAGAGTTTGCTTCAGGTGCTGCGGTTCCACGACTCACCTAGCCAGAGACTGTAAAAAATAAATCAAATGTACAGTGTGTAAAAGTGACAAGCACGTAACATCTTTACATCCAGAGGCGCTGACACTCCACCAACTCAACAACCCATCCTCCACAGCGGAGCATGGCGGGGAGGAAGGAGAGCCAACATCCGTCACGTCTCAGCGCACCGAGGTTTGCGGAAAAGGAAGTGACAAAATGTCCTGAACCAAAATATGCCTTGTCGCAGTGCACCCCCAGGGACAACCTGAGAGGGCTATCCGGATGTATGCAATCCTCGACGATCAAAGCAACAGATCATTGGCGAAGACGGAGAGGTCTCAACGTCCTAGACTCAGCTCGCGGAGTGAGACCCATCTTGGAAAAGCTACCCTACAACCTCCAAGAAAGATGGATTTCACAAGGCTCCAAATACAAAATGGAGAAGCAAGTCGCCTTCCCCCCATTCTCATTCTTCTTGAGCTTCATCCGCGAAGCGGCAAGGACAAGGAACGATCCCAGTTTCATCTTGGGTGCGCAAACCACACACAGTGCAAGCAGCCTGAGGAATGAGAGACCAGTGGCGAGGTATGGTAACAGTCAAACACCCATCTCGGTCCACAGGACGGACGTGTCTCCCACGAGCCAAACTACTCCCGATCAGTCGGTCGCCAGAGACGAGGAACCAAGGGACCCAAACAGGGAATGTCCCATACACAAGAAGCCACACCCACTTAACAGGTGCTTTGGGTTCCTAGAGGAACGCAAGAGGTTACTCGGAGAATTCAGAGTTTGCTTCAGGTGCTGCGGTTCCACGACTCACCTAGCCAGAGACTGTAAAAAATAAATCAAATGTACAGTGTGTAAAAGTGACAAGCACGTAACATCTTTACATCCAGAGGCGCTGACACTCCACCAACTCAACAACCCATCCTCCACAGCGGAGCATGGCGGGGAGGAAGGAGAGCCAACATCCGTCACGTCTCAGCGCACCGAGGTTTGCGGAAAAGGAAGTGACAAAATGTCCTGAACCAAAATATGCCTTGTCGCAGTGCACCCCCAGGGACAACCTGAGAGGGCTATCCGGATGTATGCAATCCTCGACGATCAAAGCAACAGATCATTGGCGAAGACGGAGTTCTTCAACTTATTCAACTCACAAGACAATGCCTCACCCTACACCCTCAGAACCTGTGCAGGGTCAACTGAGACAACAGGGAGAAGAGCAAGCGGTTACGTGATACGTTCAGTGGATAACAGAGTGAAGATAGCTCTCCCCCCACTCATCGAGTGCAACCACATGGCCACAAACAGGGACGAGATTCCCACACCAGACGTAGCACGCCATCACCCGCACATCAGAGGAATAGCCAACTACATCCTGCCGGTCGAACAAGGAGCCAAGATCCTGCTGCTGCTCGGTAGGGACATCATGAGGGTACATAAAGTCCGTAAACAGCATAACGGACCCCACAACGCACCATACGCCCAAAGACTTGACCTAGGATGGGTGATAGTGGGCAACGCGTGCACTGACAAAGGGCACGGACAAGACTATGTTGACGCCCGCAGAACGATGATAACAGAATGTGGACACACATCCCTCTCTGAACCATGTCTTGGCCATCTCCAAGTGACAGGAGGGCCAAGTGAAGAGAAGAGACAAGGTCATACCCTTGAGATCGACAAGAACATCCTCACATCAGGGGGATGTGACAATGGCCTAGGATGCTTAGTGGTTAAGACAACCAAGGATAACGAGTCGACTACACCGAAGGAAGAAAGTAACCTATCGAAGGTGACCGACAAAAGGATCTCCCAAAGGAAAAGAAACAATCAGACAGTTCCCTTGAGAGCAATGACACAGCTGAGACGTACAGCCATTCCTCTCCACAGAGTATCAAGCGACAAGGCAGCCAGCTGTCATGGCTGGCATAGCCACAAAAGATTGCGCCCTGCAGGTGAGGCCACAGTGGCAAAAAGACTGTCCTCTCGCATGTCAAAAAAGAGAAAGTCGCAGAGACATTTCACAAAGGGATTTACAAGGACAAAAGAGGCTGTTCTTCGTCCTGTCCTAGGAGAAAACAACCTCCTGACGACAGTCAACAAAGAGACACAAAGGCGTATCACCAAAATACGTCGAGACGTTCTCGTGCAAGAGGAATGCACCGAGGACTTAGGGTCCACAGCGTTCCAGACCACAAGGGACGACGACAAGCAAACACCATCGATGGGAGATAGAGGATTCCTGATGTTAACGGTCGAGAAGCTCGTCAAAGAGGGAACGGGCAGTTGGGTGAACCAGCTACCATTCCGTTCACCAAGAAGGCGCCTCCCAAACAATGGAGAACATGCCATCTCTAGGTTCACTTCGCACCTCTGCGACCTACAAAGGGAACCGGAGACCAAAAACAACTTTGTGGCCTTCATCCAGAAGATATTCCTTACCGGCCACGCAAAGCCAGCACCTCTAATAAAGAAAGGTGAAGAATGCTGGTACCTCCAATCATCTGAGGTCTACCACCCTCAGGAACCAGATCAAATCCGTGTAGTGTTCAGCCCCAGTGCTCAGCTCCAGGGAGTCTCGCTGAACGACGGCCTTTTTACTGGACTAGATTCGACAACTAGTCTTCCAGGAGTGTCGATCCGCGATCCGCTTCCGCAAAGAGCCAAAGCCATCTCCTTCCTGCAAACGCCAGAGTGTTAAGTGACAGGCTGCCACAACTGGCATACCTACAACGGGAATGACACTCTGTAGGTTAAAACTACAGAGACAAAAGGACGGTTCTTCCATAAGTTCAAAAAGGAAACAGTGCAGACCAGAGACTTCACAAGAGAGGGACAATCTGTGGTGCACCAGCTAACTGGAGCGTTGCATCCACTTTGCTCACTTTGCCAAGAACCTTGGCCAAGGGGGACTTTGAAGCCAGTGATGCCAGCACGGTTATCAACAGCGCTTGGGACATGGCTTTGAATTGTGTTATATTATGTTTTGCATTGCCACATATGTTCCACATTACTTTATATAGTGGTATCTCCACAGATACCAGGGGGCGTGTCATGGAACAAGAATCACTCTCTGTTTCACCCCCCCCTTTACCTTTGCAGCTTCTGCTTGTCAGTTCTCATTCCCGCTGCAGTATTTTGCTCTGTACACACAACACGTATGCCTGTGTGTTAAAAACAGTGTTTTCCAATCCCTGTCTCTGCAATGCCAGTGAGTTGCTACAGCAACCATAGACTTTCTATAAGAATGGGCTTAGTCTCGCTCTTCCCCCTTGCCTTGCTGACAATGGTCTTACCCCCAGGCTATCTTGCACCCGAATACACTTGGCACTTCCTTTTCACATCTCAACACGTGATGAGTGAGTCCTCTGTAATTTGCTTACTGGCAGGGCCTATCCTCTTCACCTTTCCCCACTATTCAAGCGCACTCACATAGAGACATTCTATCCCAAACCATCCATAACACAAGTGCCTTGTAAATCCATGCTTTTCTCCAATAAGAGTGAAAAGAAAGAACAACAAGAACTTTGTTGTGCTGAATGTAAAAGGAACGAGTTTAACCTATCCTGGGCTATTCATACTAAAATGACTTGGCCTCAGACTAGTGAAAAGGAAAAGACCGTGGGTCTTGGAGATACACAGGAGCGCTACTCTAAGACTTATGCTAACTAGAGCAGTCTCTGCACACAGCCTGCAGCAGCCTTACAAACAGCAACGCAGCTTACACTGCACACAGCTTGCAACCCAAACTAAAGGCAGCGACACTGCAGTAACTGCATATATAACAGAACTTTGATGCTTCTCTGTGAGTTCACCCTCTGCGACAGCTCCAGATCTAGACTTGTGTATATATCTATTTATATACATATACACACATACATACACATATAGACGAAAAGCAAACATATGACTATATAGATAATATATATAAATATATATATCTATATGACTATAGATATTATATATGATATATATATACATGACATCATGTGACAAAGAAAGTACACCCTCTTGAATTCCAGGTTTTACACATCAGGACATAATAATATCATCCTGTTCCTTAGCAGTCTAAAAATTAGGTAAATACAACCTCAGGTGAACAAAACACATGACAATTACACAAGACAACAAAACAACACACAACAACATATTAACTGCCACTCACATGGTCAGGTAAAATTGTAAAATTCGGTTTAATGATCACACAAGCCAAGGGATGAAATCAGCAAAGTCTGATGAAACGCGTAGGGTTTAGTGTTGGTGGATGACCTAGCTTTGCGTTTTTACGCAAGCTACGCACACTCGCACTCAAAGACTGCTAATCATTCTCGGTTGCTACTTAACGCTTCCTCTTCCCCCATTGTTTGAACCAGGAGACATTCTGGTGTGCGTTCCCATTGCGTACGTTAATGCGGGGGCATCTTCCGTACGTACTGTGCTGTTAGTAACAGACAATTACAATGGAGGTTAGGTCTTAAACATAGCGATAACTTGTGGTTAATTGTGACACAACAAAGATTTCTTTCTGTAAGTCAATATTGATTGTAAATAAGCTCAACCCATCTATAACGCTGTGGTGTAGGGTCCAAAGTTGAAATAACTGTCTTATCAATTGTGCATGCAGTACAAGTAAAGTATTTAAGATACCAATAATGGTGTTGTAACGTAGTCATAAATACGAAAAGTGGGAGCCACGCTTGCATCGCGATCTAAACGGATTCGTGTTTTGTAATGGATCGCGATATTTATAACGGGTTGAGCGTATGAAGAGAAACAGGTTAAAGATTATAATTAACTACAGAGTATTTGAGCTCAGAGAGGAAGAAAAAAGCGGAGACTGTGTGAGAGAAGAAAGTCATGAAGATTTGCATTTGACTTCATTGAAATTCAGAATCACTTTACACCAAGCCAAAGACCAAGCTAAGAGTGTCCCCCTCCATAGAGATATGGCCCTGACCTGATGCAAACTGGAGATGAACTGAAATTATGTGTTGAAAGAGGGGTTTTCTATTTTGCCCATGATAAAGTAAGAAAAAGAACTGTGCTGGGGTGACTATTTGATATTACTATATGAATTTAAGGAAGAAAATTCTTAATTTGGCGAACCAGCAAGTCCAGAAAGACTAATCTTCTTTAAGGGGACATCAGGCAAGAAGGAGCGATGTTTCGCTCCTAGATTAAGGACCGGGAAGTCCGAAACTTCGCTCCTTTGTGTACCCCTGATGGCGTGTGAGCATTTAAACCCTATTTTACAAGTTCTGAGCAATATATATAGAGAGATTGCTGAGTGTGTGTATAGTGCAGGTGCTTTAGTTTATTTTTACAATTTTATCTTTATAAAACAATCTTATCTCAGCTATACAAGTGTCCAATTATTTATTTTTTATAAGCCTACATTAGCCTCGGGCCTTCAACTCTTCAACCGGGCATTATTGGCCGTAAAGTAACGCCCTGTTCTGGAGAGGATTATACTCAAATGATTATATCACTCTGCCCACAAAAGCGATGCAATGGTAATCTCTTTTTTAGAGCTGGAAGGTCTAGGGACATAGAACACGTGTATCCATCAGTATGATTGCAGCTGAGGCATACCAGGTTAGGTTTTTGCAAGCACTTCCATGGGCGGCACCAGCGAAACAAACCACCAAACACATCTCGCGCAGACAGAAATAATAAGTATCTCCAGCCAGTCGTCCTGACATGTACTGAATGTCTGTGTGCGATGCCAGCACATTCACATTCTGGAAGATTATGCTGTGTGAAACCCGGAGCCCACAATCGTGGTTCTGGACCAGTTGCTATACACAGGGAGTGCCCCCTGATGAAAACACAGCAGTGAGCTCTGTGGACTTTGGTGCGGAATTGGTCTACTAATTATCTGCTGGGACGTTGCACATTACTCAATGTAGCAATTAATGCACAGGTGAAACGTTATTATTGCAGGGGGAATGATACACACTGGTGAACGTGATTGTGGGAGCGTTGCTATCGTGACCATGGGTGCATATATAAATACCCCATTTATGCAACGTTTTGCAAGAGCTCTATTATTAGATATAATGTACAGTAGTTATATTATACAGGGATGGCTAGTCTGATTCTTTCCATTTCATCTCAAGTCCGACCAACAGGTTAGTTTTAGGAACCCATGTTTGAGAGAACAGGTGCAGTCATTTGATTGAGGACGGGAGAGTGATGACAAACACTGCGCTAGGTAACTAAGCGGTTTGCCTCTGGGAATTTTTGGGGGGTATGATAATTCATTTTGATAATATAGGATCGTATGGTCACTCTCCCAATGATCTTAAATGCTTCTAGATATATTATTTGGGCCTCCAATTAAAGTGCCATCTAATGCAGGGGGGGGTAACCAAGCTCAATCCTGAAGGGCCACTACACAGACGTCAAGTTACTTGGGATACCCCTGGCCCCGTCAGTATTTGATGAGCACCTGTACTGAAGCAGGAATAATCATTAACCTGACCTGCTTGATGCTCTGAAGGACTTGCAGTTGGCCGCTCCTGTTCACATAGCAGTTGATTTTCATGATTTGCTTTACAAAAACTTTTCTGATATTTTCAGAGGGGTTGTAAAGTGAATGAAAAACATTGATGAATCTAACTTGGCATTATTTTAACGGCCATCATCGTACAATAACGAAACAAATGACCTCATACATCCCATAATTACTCTAGGCTAACAGCCAGGAAATAATGACTCATACTTTAAGTTTACGTCAGGGCCAGTATTTACAATTTGACGCCCTTAGCCACTACCTTTTTGCCGCCACTACATTTTTCGTCTCGCCCTCTCCTCAATTAAATGTAATACCCCTGTCCTCAACAAATTTCAACATCCCCTGAGCAAGCCCAACACAAAAATGGCAAGGCCCCCACCCCTGGAAACACACACCACAAAATGGCACTCCCTCTACTGCGAACACGCACACAAAATGGCACTCCCCCTCCAGACGCAACCCACAACAACACATGGCTCCCCCCCTGTGCGCAGAGCACACACACAGTGCACCCCCTCCATGCGCAGTGTTACACACACAAAAACATCGGCCCACCACCCCTGCAGCACCACACACCAACACAAACATGGCCACCCCATCATGCGCCCAGTATATACCACACAACATGGCACTCCCCCCCCCCTGCGCAGTATACACACACACATGGCACCCCACTGCAGCACGCACACAACACAAAAACATTCCCCCCCCTGCAGGCACACACACACCAACACATGGCTCCCCCCCTTGGTGCGCCAGACACAACACTGGCAACCCATCCATGCCGCAGTTACACACACAAACCACAATGGCACCACCCTGCAGCTCACACAACACCAAACATGGCACCCCTCAATGCGTAAGTATATTACCACACACAACATTGGGCACACCCCCCCTGTCGCAGTATACAACACACATGGCACCCCCCCGTGCCAGCACGCAACCACACAACACAAAACATTTGTCCCCCCCTGACAGCACACACACACACACAACAACTGGCAACCATGCAGTGCACACAAAAGGGCACCCCCACACACGGCTACTCTCTCCCCCCGCAAGCACACAAACATGGGACCCCCAGGCAGCCATCACAACACACACAACCATGGCACCCAACCTGCAGCGCCCACATCGCACCCCCCTCTAAACGCGCACAAACACACAACACGATAACGCCCCCTGGCAGTGCAAACCATCACACACACCAGCCACACACACCCTACTCCTCCCCCACCCCCACGAGAGTGTATAAATAGCTCCAAAGTGAAGCAAACAAATCTAATCGGATGTGAGTAACCTTCCTGAGGACCAGGTGTCACGTATGAGGTGTGAATATTCCAGTTAGTTTAACTCGAAGTCTTCACCTCGTCCAAAGAACAACACGTCTTTTGTCTTTCTTAACTTTATTGTAAGGAACGTCACAGGAAGAAAGCGGACTTGACGATGTAGGGTGGGTAGGGGGGTTTTGCTTCTCTTTCTGAGTGCTAATATAGGGTTTAAGACTGTGTAAAAAACAGAAAGGCCTTGCTGGGGCTAAATAGCAGGACTGTACTCATCAGTTGTCCTGGATGGAAAGGAACAGTAAGGGCTGAGTGTTCAAACAGGAAAAGTATGGGACTGAAACTATAACGTCAACCGGGACGGGGGGAAATAGAAGTAGCCCATTCTAGGAGAAAGGCTGAGGGTTTGCTCGATAGCAAGTCACTAGCTAGGGTGTGGAAGGGACTAATGGAAACAATTGGCCTTTCACAGGCAGCTAGCTGCGGAACAGACGAAATACAGGGCCAAGCTGAACTAAGGCGCAGTTCAGGGTGCTGGCTTCGGGGCGATGGTGCTAAGTGCGCGGCGGACGCCGAAAACAATGTATTTAAAGTTAATGCGGTGGTCAGGTGTAGACACTACCCTGCGAGAAGTACGGAAGTTGACCGGCGTGCTACAGTTTAATACAACAACCTCAAAACTGTTTTTAAGACTCACAGCAGCGTCAATGGGACTCGGACCAGCCAATGAAATAATCCTTGAAAATTATTTCAAACAGTGCTAATTGCAACACCCATCCCTAACCTTCAACGTCGTGTAGCCCCCGCCTCCTGAAAGCTTGAAAAAGGTTTGTGGGGATGATGGCGCAATCGCCCACAGACTGACATGCGCAACACGCAACCGCGAGCCCTCCACCTCCGGTCCTCTGGCACCACGTGAACTCGGGACCCTAAGGAGACAGCAACTGTTTGTGGATAGGCTAAATGAACACAGGAATTAAGATACTGTTCCGGGACAGAGAGCCGCCATGCTGCGTTATCAGACAGTAACCATATGCTAACGAGCCCAACCGTTATTTTTGCAGATGGTTACTTTAGAGAATAAAGACAATTTGAACGCTCGTTGCCAGGGCCGATTCATCGCGAAACCTGGCTGGCAACCAGGAAAGTGAGTTAGAGGCTCTAACTCTCCCAGGCATTTAATTGAACTGGCCGTGTGGGGACGCGTAACCGCGCCCCCCTTCTTTTAGATTAGAAATTGTACCCGCCCCCAGTTTGCGCACCGCTGCTTTTAGAGAATAAGGTATTAACTGTTTTTGTTTTAGGGGAAACATCAGAATTAATTGCATTGATTTTAAAGAAACTTAATGAGTCCAGCCCATGGCCCATTTCATACCGTTGAAGAAAGCCATGTGATTATAACGTGACATTATGAATAGGGATTTTGATTGAGGTGTTGGTAGTGAGTTTAGTGTTAAGTGGTCCCCCATATTTTTTCAAAAATTGTGCTTGACATTTTGTCGAACCCGCTAATCATTAAGAACGCAGTCCTATCAGTCTAGAGCGCGTGTAAAAAACGCAGCATATCCAGTTCTAGAGAGCGTGTAATGTAAGAAAATGCCAGTCTCAGCGTTCTAGAGTCCGTGTAAGAAACGCAAGTCCTATCAGTTCTAGAGCAGTGTGAAGAAACGCAAAGTCTCAGTCAAGAGGGTGTAAGGAAACGCAAGTCCTTCCGTTCTAGAGCGCGTGTAAGAAACGAGAGTCCTCAGTTTAAGAGGAGCGCGTGTAAGAAAAACGCAAGTCCTTCGTTCTAGATCATGTGTAAGAACGCAAGTCCTATCAGTTCTAGAGTGTGTGTAGGAAATTAGGGAGGGAAACCCTACAGAATACAACATGATTTTTAATTTTTTTTTACAGAACAATCCCTGCCCCTTGGAGCTTACATCTATGGTTGTTGGTGCCTGAGGCACAGGGAGCATTAAAAGTGACCTGCCCAAGATCAACAAGAGCCGACAACGGAATTTGAACCAGGTTCCCATGATCCCACTCAATGATTGTTGCTTTCTCACCATTTCTAAATCACAGCTGGACTATTTTGCTAGAAAAAAAAACCTGCAAAATCCGAGGCACACTGTTGGGACATACACGCTTTCCCGGAGCTGGCTTTATAATTGAGCCTTATCATGGCATCTTAGGATCGGCAAAGGATTATTTCCTTGGTTCACGCGGTGCGGCAAAGTGGGGCGCGCCCCCCAAAGGTGACGTAAGATTTTAGGGGCGGGGGGGGGGCGTGGGCGTTGCAGGCGGCCCTGCACACTCTTTCCACGAGGATCAAATTAACATATCCGGGGGATCGATCGCGTGGGACCTCTGCAAGCCTATTACTACCTTGCTAAGAGATCCATGGCAACGCGGCGTCATTGACGAGCCAGGGTCATGTGACGTGAACCCGCGTCAAAATGACGCAGGAGGTGACGTCCATGACCACGCGGCATCATTTGAGCTGCATAAAGGTAAGGGAAAGGATAGGCGGGGGCGCGGTATGCGCAGCCGGAGGGGACAGCGGGGGGCGCAGCGCAAAGTTTGCGCTCCCCTGCCTTAGTTCAATTGCCAGTGCCATCCCCACCCCCCCCAAACAAAAATTCCCGTCGCTGAGCATTTTATATAAACAACTGCTCAGTCAGGCGCAGGCTGCGAAACCGCGAGGACTATTAAACGCGATCGGTTACAATACGGGAGTGGTGCGTAGGGATCGCTATGTCACTTTAGACAGGCGCAGATTCCTTTGCCTAAGTCGGACGGAACGCTGTGATACAATGTTAAGAAGCCGACGACAAAAAACAAAAACCAAGCAGATGTGATCTTGTAATAATAAAAATCTATTTATTGCAAAAGATTTTACTCTATAAAAAGAAATCCATAACAAGCGCGTCAATATGAAATGACGATCACGGGGGGGACTGAGAACTGTTCTAAGACGAGCTGAACTGTGCCTTTTTTGTCTCATTCTGCCTTGGGAATATAAGGGCGGCTTATTTAGTGTGTAGAGGAAACGACCAAAGTATTATATACAAAAAATAATAAAGTTATACAGAAGATCGCAAACTAAAATCTACAAGGTACATTTGTGTTCAGGGGTGGGAAAGAAAAGGAATATAATAGTGTATTTACTATATAAAAGAAGAATAGTTTACAATATATAGAATACTGAATGACATTGGCCTGTGTTGGGGGGACAAGCATTATGGTTAGGGTGAACAACTAAACCCCGTAACTCCCTGCCTCAATACAACACCACACAGGTGGCGCTCACAAACAGTGACCCAGTCTTTGATGAGCCACTTGACGTACTGAAAGATAAGGTATATCCTGAGGATGCGTGGGGACCCTCTGCTTTAACGCTTTACCCTATAAGCATTGCTGCTATATAGTGGTTTTTTTTTCAAAAGATTGTATTTCCTGAGCAGTTAATGAGATAAACACAAACCTAGCTGAGAGTCGTGCTTTTCTCACCAGAGGAGCCGGGGCAAGCCCATCGATGACGTCACCAATTTCATGCGCGCAAACTAAAAATATTTCTTGTTCTTACTAATGGAACAGGATTTATTTAAATATCTGGTGTTTTGGACTTGCGCAGAGAAAGAAAGTGCGACTCGCCAATGCGCTGTTACCTAAATAAATCCTGCATACGGGTGGGACAGCGGCATTTAGAAGTAGCGACAATTCCAGAAATCGCTGGTCCAGGTTCAGTCCAACTGCCCAGCTGCCCACGGACCCTTGGGTTCAGATTGCCGCAATTATATATGGCAATCATCACCAGAGATGCACGCATCAGCTACAGGGAGCTGCGCCGCAAAACCACACAAAACAAGCTGCTGTGCGCTAGCTCCCCGTGTCTCACCATGCTATTTATATGGGGAACTTACTAGCTTACGTAACAAAAGCTACTGACGAAGAAACAATGAGGGGTTTTTATAAGCTTCAAGTCCTTACAAGACACCGTTAAAGAGATTTATAAGGTATCATGATTATTGTTCATCTAGTGCAAGGCAGGCCACTTTAAAAGGCCTTTCAATTTCAGTCACATTTTATTCAACACATATAAAAACTTTATTACTTAGGTGGTTTGTCCAATATTGTGAAGTAAGAACGTCCCCTTTATTTAAAAGGGGAGGCTGTACACCCTGTAAACTCTTACATTGTATACAAGGGTAAGGAGAGAAGAGCAGCAACTTGTTGGGCGTAGAGTTTTCTGGGAATGTGCACGTCCTTGTTGCCCATGTATGGAGGCTGGATTGCCATGTATGGACGGCAGGGATTGCCTGTATGGGAGGCGGGAGGGATTGGGGGAGTTGCATGTATGGAGGGTGGGATGGGATTCCCTGTATGGAGGCCAGGGATGCCCTGTATGGAGCGGGGGGGATTGCCTGTATGGAGGTGGTGGGGGGGATTCCCTGTATGGAGGCGGGGGAAAGAGGATTTGACCGTTTATGGAGGCGGGATTGGATGCCCGTATGGAGGCGGGATTGACCTGTTATGGATGGCGGGAGGATGTGGGCCTCATGATGAAAGCATGGTGATGTCTTTAGCGAGGAGCTCTCTGATGGGACGCCAGCTGCAGACCGCATAAACCCTTATATTAATACTTATTTTGCTCCCAGTGCACTTCAGCTATGGTTGGTGGACGTCATTCGTGAGGAATAGGTTTGGAGGTACCAGGCACACAGGACTTGTTTTTTGTAATGTTTACAAAACTAGACATTGATTTTGTTTAAATCGCGCGTAGTGAATTAGTGGAGGAAATGGTCAGGACTTTTTTTTAACAGGAATCCCCACTCGTTAGGCCCGTTGTAAACACGTCACTGCTGTGTTTGATCCGGTGCTAGGAGAGTTTGCACCGGTATCCCCTTCGATGACAAAGGTGGCAGAGTTGCATCTGTGGCTGGCCATTCTTGCAAGTGTGTTGAAGGGGTTAAGATGGGGCGGTTATGGTTAGCATAAACCGGAGCCCTTGTTGTACAGTGGGGCAGGAAAGTATGTCGGGGGTTCCCGCCTGAGTAGGCAGCGGTTACATTCAGAATTCTCGGCCTTGCGTACACGGAACTCACTTCTGCAGAGGCGCCTTTTGTGGGATAGGCTCTTGACGCTGGATGGATACGAGGGTATCCGTCCTGGGACAGGAGCAAGCCACACCATCGCACCAACCCTATGATCGCCAACGCGTAGACGCAGGCCAATCCAATAAACCAGCGCACCGGCCCAAACTCACCTGGGGAACAACCAAGTACAGACTAGTTAAAGACGGGGGAAGGAAATGAATGGGAAATGAAACAAGGGTCTTGTCAGAATAGAATAGTAATGTCCGTGTGCGATGTTAACTGTCCGCTCTCATTGAAATAAATGGGAATCCCAAGTGGCAAGTTGAGCTTGTGTGTGAATTGTTTACTGGACTAGATTCGACAACTAGTCTTCCAGGAGTGTCGATCCGCTTCCGCAAGGAGCCAAAAGCCATCTCCTTCTGCCAAACGCCAGGTGTTAGAGTGACAGGCTGCCACAACTGGCATACCTACAAGGGAATGCACTCTGTAGGTAAAACTACAGAGACAAAAGGACGGTTCTTCCATAAGTTCAAAAGGAAACAGTGCCAGAGACTTTCACCAAGAGAGACACTGTGGTGCACCCAGCTAACCTGGAGCGGTGCATCCACTTTGCATCCTTTGCCCAAGAACCTTGGCCAAGGGACTTTGAAGCCAGTGATGCCAGCCGGTATCACATCGCTATGTGGACATGGACTTTTGCATTGTTATATTATGTTTGCATTGCACATATGTTCCACATACTTTATTATAGTGGTATCTCCAGATACCAGACGGGGCGTGTCATGGAACAAGAATCACATCTCTGTTTCACCCCCCCCTTTCCTTTGCAGCTTCTGCTTGTCAGTTTCTCATTCCCGCTGCAGTATTTTGTCTGTAACACAACATATGCCTGTGGGTTAAAACACAGTGTCCCAATCCCTGTCTCTGCATTATGCCAGTGAGTTGCTACAGCAACCTAGACTTTCTATCAGAATGGGCTAGTCATCGCTCTCTCCCCCTTGCCTTGCTGACAGATGGTCTGACCCCAGGCTATCTTGCTACCCGAATACACTGGCAACTTCTTTTCACATTTCAACACTGGCTGAGTGAGTACCTTCTGTAATTTGCTCTACGGCAGGGCCTCATCCTCTTCACCTTTCCCCACTATCAAGCGCACTCACCATAGAGACATTCTCTCCCAAACACCATCCACAAGTGCCTTGTAAATCCATGCTTTCTCAATAAAGTGAAGAAAGACAAAGAACTTGTTGTGCTGTAAAAGGAACGAGTTTAACCTATCTGGGCTATTCATACTAAACATGACTCTGGCCTCAGACTAGTGAAAAGGAAGACCGTGTGTCTTGGAGATACACAGGAGCGCTACTCTAAGACTTTATGCTAACATAGAGCAGTCTCTGCACACAGCCTGCAGCAGCCTTACAAACAGCACGCAGCTACACTGCACACAGCCTGCAACCACAACTCAAGGCAGCAGCACTGCAGTCAAGACTGCAATATACACAGAACTTTGATTGCCTTCTCTGTGAGTTCACCCTCTGCACAGTCCATATCTAGACTCTTGTATATATATATATATATATACACACATACATACACATATACAACATACATACACATATATTATATAGATAATATATATATATATATATATCTATATATATAGATATATATATATATATATATATACATACAGTCATGTGACAAAGAAAGTACACCCTCTTTGAATTCCAGGTTTACACATCAGGACATAATAATAATCATCTGTTCCTTAGCAGGTCTAAAAATTAGGTAAATACAACCTCAGATGAACAACAACACATGACATATTACACAACAACACATGACATATTACACAACAACACAGACATATTACACTGCACTCACTGGTCAGGTAAATTGTAAAATAGGGTTTAATGCATCACACAAGCATCAAGGGATGAAATCAGCAAGTCTGATGAAACGCGTAGGGTTTATGTGTTGTGGATGACCTAGCGTTTGTTTAGCAAGCTACCGCCACCTCACTCAAAGACTGCTATCATTCTTCGGTCCTGCTACTTCCGCCTTCCTCCTTCCCCCTTGCTTGGAACCAGGGACATCTGGTGTGCGTTCCCCATTGCGTACGTTAATGCGGGGTATGCCTGTACTGTACTGTAGCTTGTAGTAACAGACAATACAATGGAGTTAGGTCTTAACATAGGATTAACTGTGGTTACTTTGTGACACAACAAAGAGTTTCTTCTGTCACAGTAAATATTGTAAATAGAGCTCAACCCCTCTATAACGCTGTGCTTAGGGTCCAAAGTTAGAAATAATGTACAATTGTATGCATTGTACAATAAAGTATTTAAGATACCAATAATCGTGTTGTAAAGTAGTCATAAATACGAAAATTGGGAGCCACGCTTGCATCGCGATATAAGCGGATTCGTGTTGTAATGGATCGCGTTATAACGAGGTTGAGCTGTATGAAGAAACAGTGTTATAAGATTGATAATTAACTAAGAGTATTTTGAGCTCAGAGAGGGAAAAAGAAGTGAGACTGTTTGAGAGAAAAGTATGAAGATTGCATTTGAACTTATGAAATTCAGAATCACTTTACCACCAAGCAAAGACCAAGCTAAGAGTGTCCCCTCCATAGCGATATGCCTGACTGATGCAAACCTGATGATGAACTGAAATTATGCTGTGAAAGAGGTTTTCTATTTTGTCCCTGATTAAATTAAGAAAAGAACTGTGCCGTTGACTATTTGATATATATATATATTGAATTTAATGAAGAAAATCTTAATTTGGCGAACCAGCAAGTCCAGAAAGACTAATCTTCTTTAAGGGGTACATACAGGAAAGAAAGGAGCGATGTTTCGCTCCTAGATTAAGGACCGGGAAGTCCGAAACTTCGCTCCTTTGTATGTACCCCTGATGCTTGTGTGATGCATTAAACCCTATTTTACAATTTACCTGAGCAATATATATAGAGAGATTGCAGTGTGTGTATAGTGAGGTGCTTTAGTTTATTTACAATTTTATTTTAATAAAAAATCTATATAGCTATACAAGTGTCCATTATTTATTTATTTTATAAGCCTACATTTAGCCTCGGGCCTTCAACTCTTCCAACCAGGGCATTATTGGCCAGTAACGCCCTGTTCTGAGAGGATTATTACTCAAATGATATATCACTTCTGCACAAAAGCGATGCAATGTAATCTCTTTTTTAGAGCTGGAGGTTAGGACATAACACGTGTATCCCATCCAGTAGTATTGCAGCTGTAGGCATATCCAGGTTTAGGGTTGCAAGCACTTCCAGGGGCACCAGAAACAAACACCCAAACACATTCGCTCAGACAGAAATAATAAGTATCTCCAGACAGTCTGTCCTGACATGTCCTGACATGTCTTGTTTGCGATGCCAGACATTCACATTCTGAGAATTTACTGTGAAACCCGAGCCCACAAATCTGTGTTCTGGACCAGTTGTATACCAGGAATGCCCCTGAAAACAAGCAGTGAGCTCTGTGGCTTTGGTGCGGAATTGTCTCTAATTATCTGCTGGGACGTTGCTACATTACTCAATGTAGCAATTTAATGCACAGGTAAACAGTTATTTGCAGGGAAATGATACACCTGGTGAACGTGATTGTGGGAGCGTTGCTATGCTGACCATGGGTGCATATATAAATACAAGTCCCATTTATGCACGTTTTGCAGAGCTCTATTTATTAGATATACTGTACAGTATTTTATACATTATACGGGACTGGCTAGTCTGATTCTTTCCATTTTCATCCTCAAGTCCGACCAACAGGTCAGGTTTTAAGGATACCCCTGTTTGAGAACAGGTAGCTCAGTCATTTTGATTGAGGACGGGAGTTGACAAACACTGCGCTAGGTAACTAAGTGCGGTTTGCCTCTGGGAACATTTTTGGGGTATATCATTCATTTGATAATAAGGATCGTATGGTCACTCTCCCAATGACTTAAATGCTTCTAGATATATATTTGGCCTCAATGAAAGTGCCATCTACTGCAGCGGGGGTACCAGCTCCAATCCTGAAGGGCCACTAACAGGTCAGTTATTAGGGATACCCCTGCTTCAGTCATTTTGATTGAGCCACCTGTACTGAAGCAGGAATATCCTTAACCTGACCTGTTGATGGCTCTTGAAGACTGCAGTTGGCCGCTCCTGTTCTACAATAGCAGTGATTTTC
The DNA here is from genome assembly GCA_036426205.1 of Ascaphus truei. Lineage (NCBI taxonomy): Eukaryota > Metazoa > Chordata > Amphibia > Anura > Ascaphidae > Ascaphus > Ascaphus truei. The sequence goes on along the minus strand of WSYH01000965.1, from coordinate 97,443 downwards.
ATGATTTGCTTTTACAAACCTTTTGCTGATTTTTCACCGGGTTTGTAACAGTGAATGAAACATTGATGAATAACTTGGCATTATTTGTAACGGCCATCATCGTAAATAACGCAAATGACCTCATTACATCCCATATTCCCTAAGGCTAACGCCAGGAAATAATACTGCATTACTTAAGTTTTACTCAGGGCAGATTTACAATTTTGACGCCCTTAGGCCCCTACCTTTTTGCCGCCCTAAATTTTTCGTCTCGCCCTCTCCTCAATAAATGTAATACCTGCCTCTCCTCAACACACTTTAATCATCCCCCTGACGCAGCCCACACACAAAATGGCACAGCCCCCCCCCTGCGCAACACACACACAAAATGGCACTCCCCTCCTGCGCAACACGCACACAAAATGGCACTCCCCTCCTGCGCAACACAAACACAACATGGCTCCCCCCCTTGTGCGCAGCACACACACATGGCACCCCTCCATGCGCAGTTTACACACACAAAACATGGCACCACCCCTGCAGCACACACACACACACAAACATGGCACCCCTCAATGCGCAGTATATACACACACAACATGGCACTCCCCCCCCCTTGCGCAGTATACACACACATGGCACCCCTGCCAGCACGCACACAACACACAAAAACATTCCACCCCCCGCAGCACACACACACACAACATGGCTCCCCCCCTTGTGCGCAGCACACACACATGGCACCCCTCCATGCGCAGTTTACACACACAAAACATGGCACCACCCCTGCAGCTCACACACACACAAACATGGCACCCCTCAATGCGCAGTATATACACACACAACATGGCACCCCCCCCCTTGCGCAGTATACACACACATGGCACCCCCCTGCAGCACGCACACACACACAAAACATGTCCCCCCCCTGCAGCACACACACACACACACAACATGGCAACCCCCTGCAGTGCACACAAAAGGGCACCCCACACACACGGCTCTCCCCCCGCGCAGCACACCACATGGGACCCCCCAGCGCAGCACACACACACACAACATGGCACCCAACCTGCAGCGCCCACATCGCACCCCCCTAAAGCGCACAAACACACAACACGATACCGCCCCTGCAGTGCAAACACTCACACACACAGCACACACACCCTCTCCTCCCCCCACCCCCACAGAGTGATAAATATCTCCAAAGTGAAGCAAACAAATCTAATCTGGATGTGAGTAACGCTATCCTGGGACCAGGGTCACGTATGATGTGTGAATAATTCCAGTTAGTTTAACTCAAGTCTTCCCTCTTCCAAAGCACAACACGTCCTTTTGTCTTTCTTAACTTTATTGAAGGAAAGTCACAGGAAGAAAGGTACTTGCAGATGTAGTGTGGGTAGGGGGTGCTTCTCTTTCTGAAGTGCTAATATCAGGGTAAGACTGTGTAAAAAACAGAAAGGCCTTGCTGGGGCTAATAGCAGGCACTGTACTCACTCAGTGTCCTGGATGGAAAGGAAGTAAGGGCTGAGTGTCACACAGGAAAAGTATGGGACTGAACTAACTGTCACCAGGGACGGGGGGAAATAGAATAGCCCATTCTAGGAGAAAGGCTGAGGTTGCTATAGCAAGTCACTAGCTAGGGCTGTGGAATGAAATAATGAAACAATGAGCCTTCTCACAGGCAGCTAGCTGCTGGAACAGACGAAATTACAGGCAGCTGAACTAAGGCGAGTTCAGGGTGCTGGCTTCGGAGGGATGGCGTGCTTAAGTGCGCGCGGACGTCCGAAACAATGTATTTAAAGTTAATAGCGGTTGTCAGGGTAGCAGCTACCCTGTCGCCGAAGTACGGAGTTGACGCGTGCTACAGTTTTAATAAACAACTCAAACTGTTTTTTCAGACTACAGCAGCGTCACTGGGACCTCGGCAGCCAATGAAATCATCCTTGAAAATTATTTCAACAGTGCAACACCCATCCCTAACCTCACGTCTGTAGCCCCGCCTCCTGAAAGCTTGAAAAGGTCTGCTGGGGATGATGTGCGCACATCGCCCAGCAGACTGACATGCGCACACGCAGACGCGCGCCCTCCACCTCCGGTCTCTGGCACCCTGAACTCGGCCTAAGGAGACAGCAACTGTTTGTGAGCTGCAAATGACACAGGAATAAGATAATCCTGTTCCGGGACAGAAGCCGCCATGCTGCGTTATCAGACAGTAACCATATGCTAACGAGCCCAACCGTTATTTTTGCATATGGTTACTTTAGAGAATAAAGCATCATTTGACGCCTCGTTGCCATGGGCGATTCATCGCCGAAGACCTGGCTGGCACCAGGAAAGTGAGTTAGAGGCCTCAAGCCTCCCCAGGCATTTAATTGAAATGCCGTGGGGCCTCTGTAACCGCCGCGCCCCCCTTAGAAATTGTCCCGCCCCCCAGTTTGCGCACCGCTGCTTTTAGAGAATAAGGTATTAACTGTTTTTGTTTTAGGTAACATCAGATTAATTGCATTGATTTAAAGCAACTTAATGAGTCCAGCCCATAGGCCCCTCATACCGTGAAGAAAGCCATGTGATTATAACGTTGACATTATTGAATAGGGATTTTGAGTGTTGGAGTGAGTTTAAGTGTTAATGTCCCCAATATTTTTTCAAAAATTGTCTTTATCATTTTTTCGAACACGCTACTCATTAAGAAACGCAGTCCTATCAGTTCTAGAGCGCGTGTAAGAAACGCAGTCCTATCAGTTCTAGAGCGCGTGTAAGAAATGCAGTCCTCAGTTCTAGAGTCCGTGTAAGAAACGCAGTCCTATCAGTTCTAGAGCGCGTGTAAGAAACGCAGTCCTCAGTTCAAGAGCGCGTGTAAGAAACGCAGTCCTATCCGTTCTAGAGCGCGTGTAAGAAACGCAGTCCTCAGTTTAAGAGCGCGTGTAAGAAACGCAGTCCTATCCGTTCTAGATCATGTGTAAGAAACGCAGTCCTATCAGTTCTAGAGTGTGTGTAGGAACTTAGGGAGGAAACCCATACCAGAATACAACCAGATTTTTAATTTTTTTTTACAGACAATCCCTGCCCCTTGGAGCTTACAATCTATGTTTTTGGTGCCTGAGGCACAGGGAGATAAAGTGACCTGCCCAAGATCACAAGGAGCCGACACCGGGAATTGAACCAGGTTCCCCTGCTCCACACTCAGTGTCATTGTTGCTTTACTCACTCATTTCTAAATCACAGCTGTACTATTTTGTAGAAAACCTGCAAAGCTCCGAGCACACTGTTGGAACATTACACGCTTTCCCGGAGCTGCTTTATAATTGAGCCCTTATCATTGCATCTTAGGGATCGCTAAAGGATTATTTCCTTAGTTCAGCGGTGCGCAAAGTGGGGCGCGCCCCCCAAAGGGGACGTAAGATTTTTAGGGGGGGGGGGGGCGTGGGCTGTTGCAGGGGCCCTGCACTCTTCCCCGAGGCATTCAAATTAAATACCGGGGGATCGATCGCGTGGGACCTCTGCAGCGCTATTACTTACCTTGACTCGTGTCCATGGCAACGCGGCGTCATTTGACGCTGCAGGGTCATGTGACGTGACCCGCGTCAAATGACGCTGCGGGTGACGTCACATGACCACGCGGCATCATTTGATGCTGCATAAAGGTAAGGGAGGGGGCGCGAGCGCCAGCGGAGGGAACGCAGGGGGGCGCAGCTGCAAAAGTTTGCGCTCCCCTGCCTTAGTTCATGCAGGTGCCATCCCCACAAATTCCCTGTCGCTGAGCATTTTATAACAAACTGCTCAGTCAGGCTGCAGGCTGCGAAACCGCGAGGCTATTAAACGCGATCGGTTACAATACGGAGTGGGTGCGTAGGTGAGCGCTGTCACTTTATTACAGCGCAGATATCCTTTGCTAAGTCGGACGGAACGCTGTGATTACAAATGTTAAGAAGCCGCCACAAACAAACCAAGCAGATGATTCTTGTAAAAATCTCATTTATTGAAAAAGATTACCTCTATAAAAAGAAATCCATAAAAGCAGCTTCAATATAGAATGACAGAATCCCGGGGACTGAGACTGTCTAAGACTGAGCTGCACTGTGCCTTCTTTTGTCTCATTCTGCCTTGGGATAAAGGCGGCTTATTTATGTGTAGATGAAACTGACAAAGTATTATATAAAAAAAATAATAGATTTATACAGAAATCAAACTAAAATCTAACAATGTACATTGTGTTCAAGGGGTGGAAAAAGAATTATAATAGTTTATTTATCTATATAAAAGAAGTTACAATATATAGAATACTGAATGACATTGGCAGCATTATGGTCAGTGAACAAATAAACCCCGTAACTCCCTGCTTCAGCACAGGTGGCTCAATCAGTGACCCAGTCTTTGACTGAGCCACTTGTGCTGAAGCAGGGATATCCTGAGGATGAGTTGGGGACCTCTGCTTTAACTGCTTTACCCTATAACGCATTGCTCTATATAAGGGTTTTCAAAAGATTGTATTTGCAGCAGTAATGAGACTAACACAACAAGCTGGAGTCGTCTTTTCTCACCAGAGGAGCGGGCAACCCATCGTGACGTCACAATTTCATGCGCAAACTAAAAATATGTTCTTTTTCTTACTAATGGGAACAGATTTATTTAAATATCTGTGTGTTTTGGACTTGCAGAAAGTGCGACTCGCAATGCGCTGTACATAAATCCTGCATTAGGGTGGGACAGCGGCATTTAATAGGACAATTCCAGAATCGCTGGTCAGGGTTCAGTCCAACTGCCAGCTGCCCACGGACCCTTGGGTTCAGATTGCCGCAATTATATATGGCATCATCACCAGAGCTGCCCGCATCAGCTACAGGGAGCTGCGGCCTCCAAACCCCACAAAACAAGCGTGCGCTTCTCTCCGTGTCCTCACCATGCTATTTATATAGGACTTACTAGCTTACAGTAACATAACAGCTACTGCAGAAACAATGGGGGTTTTATAAGCTTCCAAGTCCCTTTACAATGACACCGTTTAAAGAGATTTATAAGGTAATGATATTGTTTCCTCTAGTGCCAGGCGGCCATTTAAAGGGCCTGTCAATTTCAGTCACATTTTATTCAACACAATAAAAACTTTATTACTTTAGGTGGTTTGTCAATATTGTGGAGTCAGAACAGTCCCCTTTATTTAAAAGGGGCGAGCTGTACACCCTGTAACTCTTACATTTATACAATGGAGGAGCAGCAACTTTGGGGCTGTAGAGTTTTCTGGGGAATGTGCACCGCTCCTTGTTGCCCTGTATGGAGGCTGGATTGCCCTGTATGGCGGCAGGATTGCCCTGTATGGAGGCGGGATTGCCCTGTATGGAGGTGGGAGGTGGGACTCCCTGTACTGGAGGGAGGGGGATGGATTGCCTGTATGGAGGCGGGATTGCCTGTATGGAGGCGGGATTGCCCTTGTTATGGAGGCGGGTTGTGGGCTCTTGATGCCACGCATGGTATGTCTTTAGCGGAGGAGCTCTCTGGTGGGCACGCCAGCTGCAGACGATAAACACTATTAATAACTATTTTGCTCCATGCACTTCAGCTCGTGGTTTGGGACTGTCATGTGAGGAATTAGGGGTGAGTTAACAGGCACACAGGACATTGTTTTTTGTACTGTTTACAAAACTAACATTGATTTTGTTAAATGCGCGTAGTGGAAATTGTCAGACTTTTCTTTTAACAGGAATCCCCATCAGTTAGGCCCGTAAAACACGTCACTGCATGTGTTGCTCCGGTGTAGGAGAGTTGCACCGGTATCCCCTTCGCTGACAAAGGTGGCGCAGCGTTGCATTCTGTGGCTTGGCCATCTTGGCAGTTGAAGGGTGTTAAGATGGGGTGGTAGCAGTAAAACGGAGCCCGTGTCACAGTGGGGAAGGATGTCGGGGGTCCCGCGGTGGCAGCGTTACATTCAGCGTTCTGCGGGCCTTGCGTTACACGTACTCCTTTCTGCAGGAGGCGCGCGTTTGTTTGTAGGCTCTTGACGCTGGATACGATTTGTCTCCTCCTGGGACAGGAGCGCACACAGGCATAGAACCAACCATGATCGCCAAACGCAAGCCGCGGCCCATCCAATAAACAGCGCCGGCCCAAACTCATCTGGGGGAAACAACCAAGTACAGACTGTAAACGGGGGAAATGAAAACAAAGGGTTCTTGTCAGAATAGTAATGTCCGTGTTGCTGTTAATGTCCTCTTCTTCATGAAATAAATGGGGATCCCCAGTGGCAAGTTGAGCTGTGAACTTGGGCAAGTTACAAAATCGCTGTGGCCCCCACCCAGCAAGGTGTTACAGGAGCTGACTGGTGCAATATGGGACTAGGTGAGGACTCTCAGTCTGGACTTCCACAACCTCATTTAACAGTTTAGTCTTCGAGTATTGCTCTTGTGCCTATGGCACCCGGGTGTGAAAACTCCAGCATCAAGGGGCGCCGACAGATAGGTTTAAGTATCCCTGCTTCAGCACAGGTGGCTAATCCGTGGTTCAGTTGAAGACAGCCACTGAGTGAGCCACCTGTGCTGAAGCAGGGATATCCCTATAAAACCTGACCTGTTGGTGGCGCTTGTGGAGTGGCGTGCCCGCCCCCGTGACCCCGTTACTGTACTTTAATTCTGTGGAAAAGGTTGATCAGATACAACATAGTATACAATAAGTTACTAAAAGTAAGTTCTTTATAAAAAGATTGGTTGAGAAGGCCGACACAAAATAGGTTGTATTCCAGGTGCGTTTTGAAGCTGGGAACACGTGCAATGCAGTTTTGTCTTTATCTGACACTAATAAAAACAATGGGGAGAAGAGCATGAAAGTGAAGAATACTGTAGCTTACTTGGGAGTTGCTGGGTGTGAACAATTGTAGAAAGCCTGTGCAATTCTATGCCAAACCAGGCTGTTTGCTATCAGGACACAGAGGGCCTAAGGAAAAGAAATTGACATTCAAAGATTGAACGGGACTGTTGAAAGAAAAAGGGAAAAAATGCACTTTCTGTAGAGCGCAATGAAAATGGGTCTCCCAAAACCAGAACCGGGAAACACATCTGCAAAGAGCACCAGAGTTCCCTTAGAAATAAGAAAACATCGCTTTCTTTGGCAGTAAAGTAGTAATATTTTTTCAGAAAACGTTTGCTCAACATTTGGCAGATCATCAAGAATTAAAATGTTCGACATTTAGTTGAGCCAAATCTGTAATGCTTCCCTGTATAAGATATCGGGGGTTACCGCTTCCATGTATAGATATAGGGGGCTACTGCTTCCCTGTATGATATAGGGGTTACTGCTTCCCGTGTATAGACTATAGGGAGCTAATGCTTCCCGTTAGAATAGGGGGTTACTGCTTCCCTGATAGTATAGGGACGGGGTACTGCTTCCCTGTATATATATAGGGGGCTACTGCTTCCCTGTATAGTATAGGGGGGCTACTGCTTTCCTGTATATATATAATATATATATATATTATATATATATATATATAAAATATATTATAGGGGGTTAATGCTTCCCTGTATACATATGGGGGGTTACTGCTTCCCTGTATAAGATATAGGGGGTTACTGTTTCCCTGTATACATATAGGGGGTTATTGCTTCCCTGTATAACATATAGGGGTTAGGTTTACTGCTTCCTGGATATAAATAGCGGGTTACTGCTTTCCTGTATACATATAGGGGGGGGTGCTGCTTCCTGTATATAAATAGGGGGTTATGCTTTCCTGTATACATATAGGGGGTTGCTGCTTCCCTGTATATAAATAGCGGGTTACTGCTTTCCTGTATACATATAGGGGGTTACTGCTTCCCTGTATATAAATAGCGGGTTACTGCTTTCCTGTATACATATAGGGGGTTGCTGCTTCCCTGTATATAAATAGCGGTTACTGCTTTCCTGTATACATATAGGGGGTTGCTGCTTCCCTGTATATAAATAGCGGGTTACTGCTTTCCTGTATACATATAGGGGGTGTGCTTCCCTGTTATAAATAGAGGGACTGTTCCTGTATACAATAGGGGGGTTGCTGCTTCCCTGTATATAAATAGCGGGTTACTGCTTTCCTGTATACATATAGGGGGTTGCTGCTTCCCTGTATATAAATAGCGGGTTACTGCTTTCCTGTATACATATAGGGGGTTACTGCTTTCCTGTATACATATAGGGGGTTACTGCTTCCCAGTATACATATAGGGGGTTACTGCTTCCCTGTATACATATAGGGGGTTGCTGCTTCCCTGTATACATATAGGGGGTTACTGCTTCCCAGTACATATAAGGGGGTTACTAGGGGCTTTGTTTCCGTATACATAAGGGGGATTAAGGCTTTCCTGTATACATATAGGGGGTTGCTGCTTCCCTGTATACATATAGGGGGTTGCTGCTTCCCAGTATACATATAGGGGGTTGCTGCTTCCCAGTACCTTAGACTGGTCTCATTTTAAATTAATACAGGATGTTTTATATTATTGGTTACTTTATCTCCAACGATAGGAGAATAAAAAACATTTTAAGGAAAGTACGTTGATGCTAACTGGCATTTGTATCTGCAGCTCTCTAAAGCAAGGGATTGAGATGTCCATCAGCTCGTGATTTGGGGAGAGTCAGTCGGAGTAGTTTGGGAGAAATTAATGCACATACAGGGTCAACTGGTCCATGGTTTCTAATTCCCATAACAGGGCATTTCCTCTACAGGTAGTGAGCGGCTCTGTACAGGGAATACAAATAGCAAGACTAGAACTGGCTGAGTGAGCCCAGGTCCCCTCAGGGTGAGGGGTCACCTTATCACCAGAAGGAAGCCACTGGTGACCTAGGTCTCTAACACTAAAACGTAGACAGGGACTGTGAGTTCTACGTACAGTGCTGCGCAACATAAGCGTATGTACAGAGCATGGACCGGGGGTAGCCACCAACAGGTCAGGTTTTCAGGATATCCCTGCTTCTGCACATGTGGTTCAATCAGCGTCTAGGACATTTGGCCACTACCAAACGTTGCATTCCGCTCCATCAGTGGCGCAGTCGATGATTGAACCACCTGTGCTGAAGCAGGGATATCCCGAGAACCTGACCTATTGATGGCCCTTGAGGACTGGAGTTGGCCACCCCTGGCATAGACCATGGATCCAGCTCCAGGTCGCCCACGTAGGGGCCCTCATTCTTACCAGCGATAATGAAGAGCACGCCGCCCACAATGCCGACCTTCGCCTTCTTCACCTCGTCGTCTTGAAGACACGTCAAACATTTCATCCCAACCGCAGAGATGCACACGGCAAAGAAGCCCGCAATAATCCCGCATATCATCAGTGCTCGGGTGGCCTGCGTGGTACCTGCAAGCACACGGTGGCGTTTGTTACGTGACCTTGTTTCACTGTGACATATTTTGTTCATCTTTTCAAACATGACTCAAGGAACTGTTGCAATAGCTGTGTGGTAATTAGCTGGAATAATATACTGTAGTACTGTTTAAGTTAGTGCTTAGCTGGAATAATATACTGTAGTACTGTTTCAGTTAGTGCTTAGCTGGAATAATATACTGTAGTACTGTTTCAGTTAGTGCTTCTGGTTCGGTTACGCATATGAACGTGACTTGATTTAGAGGCACAATGCGGAGGAGATAGGGGAGCAACAATACGCAAGAGCATCTTTGGAGAGCTATTTATACTCTATTCTGCAGATAAAACAATACTTGTGTTATCTGCATGTAATGTATTAATGCTCCCGTGGAATGTGTGGTTTGGAGTACCGATAGAAGAGGTACTGGTAAATTGAAGCCCATAGTTGAGAGGTGGCCAACTCCAGTCTTCAAAAGCCACCAACAGGTCAGGTGTTAAGGATAGCCCTGCATCAGCACAGGTAGCTCAATCAGTGGCTCAGGCTTCGACTGCACCACCTGTGTGCTGAAGCAGGGATATCCTTAACACTTGACCTGTTGCTGGCCCCTGAGGACTGGCGTTGGCCGCTCCTTCCGTAGTTTCTCTGGAAATGTGTCTGCGGATTTTTTGGGCGGTGCTGCTGTTATGTTAGTAGCAGTGAAGGGGCACAACTGGTGTTGTTATGTTTCTACTCATCCCAGATTAGGTGACCATGTAATAACATCTTTGGAAATCTCTCGGTTTGGGACTTCAAATACTCTGCCAAGTCTTGTGTTGAAAAGTAGGAACATGTTTAACATTTAAGCAAGTCTGGACCCGACTCCCTGTTTTCTTTGAAAGTTCACCCAAAATACTCTGAGCCAAAGCAGCACTTTGTGCGATATGAACGGACGCGCCTCTTCCACACACACATTGTCATGGGCACAACGTTTTCTCTGGGAATATACAGTTACCTTAATGACAACAAATGGCCTTTTTACAGGAATTTTTCAGCCCTTATATTTTCTGTTCGTACATTTCAGCATTTTAAATTAGCTTCTGTTTCCACCGAGGAAAGTAAAACCATTAACTGCCAGTATCTGCGTGCGTTTAAACGCTTACTCTTCTCTGCGCATAGAGAACTGGAAAGCCAAAAGGACCGTTCACACTATGATAAAGAACTCCTTCAGTATGAGCACAATCCGATGGCTTAGACAAATCCTCAGACCTCTTACCCCATACTGCTGGAAAAAACGCTATGTTAGTTTGCTGATGAGTTTATAAAATTAATTTATTGGAAAAATATATCCACAGCTATACAAAATACACAAACATCACACATACCCAACTGGGGACACTGGGGGATACCCTGCCTAACTAGTCGCAGGGACCTATACCCAACTGGGGACACTGGGGGATACTCTGCCTAACTAGTCGCAGGGACCTATACCCAACTGGGGACACTGGGGGATACCCTGCCTAACTAGTCGCAGGGACCTATACCCAACTGGGGACACTGGGGGATACCCTGCACTGGGGGACACTGGGGGATACCCTGCACTGGGGGACACCCTGCACTGGGGGGTACCCTGCACTGGGGATACCCTGCTTAACTAGTCGCAGGGACCTACTTGCAGAGATTTCCCCTGTTCTCTATTTGCCCAGTGCCTACAGGACTGGTTTTCAGGCCTGAGACCAGCACTGGATTGGACACTGCAGTTTCTCCCTGTCACAGCAACACCTCTGTAACTCTCTGCAGGCTCTGTCTGCTAGGGGGTCTCCCTCCCTGTCTGCTGGGGGTCTCCCTCCCTGTCTGCTAGGGGTCTCCCTCCCTGTCTGCCAGGGGTCTCCCTCCCTGTCTGCTAGGGGGTCTCCCTCCCTGCCTGCTAGGGGTCTCCCTCCCTGCCTGCTAGGGGTCTCCCTCCCTGTCTGCTAGGGTTCTCCCTCCCTGCCTGCTAGGGGTCTCCCTCCCCACCTTTTTATATACTTAAACCATAATATTGCAATACTCAGGGCCAGGAGCTGCCTACATGCCCGGCCCTGATTGGTGGGTAGAATTGCAACATAACATTTGCCAGATAACAAGGACACAGGGAAATGTCACAGACCAAGTTGCAACAATTCTACTGCAAACATATTAACCCTGATTCCTGGGGAGCTGGAACCAAGCACAGACATATTTATATACATAACATATAATACAATACCAATGTATTACTGACAGGTAGGGGTAATGGCAGACTTAACCTTTATTAACAGCAGCCATAATTCCCCCTCCCGTCACAGCCGCTATAGTTAACGCTATGCTCTATACGGCCTTAACGGTACTGTCCTTTGAAGATCCGCACACAGGATTACGTGACGCTTGGGCTAACGGTGCTTGTTATCCAGCTGAACGTGGATCCCTTTCTGAATATGCCTGCTGATCACACCGCTTTAACGCAAACCCTGGGTGCAAGTAATGCGCGGCCAGCAGAGGTCCTCGCAGACAGCTATACACGGTAATGAGTGGCGCAGACAGGTATACACGGTAATGAGTGGCGCAGACAGGTATACACGGTAATGAGTAGCGCAGACAGGTATACACGGTAATGAGTGGCGCAGACAGCTATACACGGTAATGAGTGGAGCAGACGGCTATACACGGTAATGAGTGGCGCAGACAGGTATACACGGTAATGAGTGGCGCAGACAGGTATACACGGTAATGAGTAGCGCAGACAGGTATACACGGTAATGAGTGGAGCAGACGGCTATACACGGTAATGAGTGTAGCAGACGGCTATACACGGTAATGAGTGGAGCAGACGGCTATACACGGTAATGAGTGGAGCAGACGGCTATACACGGTAATGAGTGGAGGCAGACGGACGTCTATACACGGTACATGAGTGGAGGCAGACGGCTATATACACGTTAATGAGTGAGCAGACGGCTATACACGGTAATGACTGGAGCAGAGGCATATACACGGTAATGAGTGGAGCAGACGGCTATACACGGTAATGACTGGAGCAGACGGCTATACACGGTAATGAGTGGAGCAGACGGCTATACACGGTAATGAGTGGAGCAGACGGCTATACACGGTAATGAGTGGAGCAGAAGCTCTATACACGGTAATGAGTGGCAGAAGGCTATACACGGGGTAATGAGGGGAAGCAGACGGCTATAACACGGTAAGTTAGAGTGGCGCAGACGGCTATACACGGGTAATGAGTGGAGCAGACGCTATACAGGTAATGAGTGGAGCAGCGGCTATTACACGGTGTATGAGTGGAGCAGACGGCTATACACGGTAATGAGTGGAGCAGAGGATCTACACGGTTATGAGTGGAGCAGACGGCTATACACGGATGGGACGATACGAAGGTGGAGCAGACGGCTAATACACGGTAATGGTGGAGCAGACGGCTATACACGGTAATGAGTGGAGCAGACGGCTATACACGGTAATGAGTGGAGCAGACGGCTATACACGGTAATGAGTGGAGCAGATGGCTATACACGGTAATGAGTGGAGCAGACGGCTATACACGGTAATGAGTGGAGCAGACGGCTATACACGGTAATGAGTGGAGCAGACAGGTATACACGGTAATGAGTGGAGCAGACGGCTATACACGGTAATGAGTGGAGCAGGCAGGTATACACGGTAATGAGTGGAGCAGACGGCTATACACGTAATGAGGGAGCAGACGCATACACGGTAAGAGTGGGCAGAGAAGGTATACACGGTAATGAGTGGGACAGACAGGTATACACGGTAATGAGTAGGAGACAGCGGTATACACGGTAATGAGTGGAGACAGACGGCTATACACGGTAATGAGTGGAGCAGACGGGCTAACACGGGAATGAGTGGAGCAGACGGCTATACACGGTTATAATGAGTGGAGCAGACGGCTATACCGGTAATGAGTGGAGCAGACGGGCTTACACGGTAATGATGGAGAGACGGCTATACACGGTAATGAGTGGAGCAGACGGCTATACACGGTAAATGAGTGGAGCAGAGGCTATAACGGTAATGAGTGGAGCAGACGGCTATACACGGTAATGATGGAGCAGACGGCTATACACGGTAATGAGTGGAGCAGACGCATACACGGTGATAGATGGAGCAGAGGCTATACACGTAATGATGGAGCAGACGGCTATACACGGTAATGAGTGGAGCAGACGGCTATACACGGTAATGAGTGGAGCAGACGGCTATACACGGAATGAGTGGAGCAGACGGCTATACACGGTAATGGTGAGCAGACGGCTATACACGGTAATGAGTGGAGCAGAGGCTATACACGGGAATGGTGGAGCAGAAGGATATACACCGGTAATGAGTGGGCAGACGGCTATACACGGTAATGAGTGGAGCAGACGCTATACACGGTAATGAGTGGAGCAGACGGCTATACACGGTAATGAGTGGAGCAGACGGTATATACACGGTAATTTAATGAGTGGAGCAGACGGCATATACACGGTAAATGAGAGTGGAGCAGACGGCTATAACACGGTAAAGAGTGGAGCAGACGCTATACACGGTATGAGTGGAGCAAGCAGACGGCATATACACGGTTAATGAGTGGAGCAGACGGCTATACACGGTAATGAGTGGAGCAGACGGCTATACACGGAATGAGTGGAGCAGACGGCTTACACGTAATGAGTGAAGCAGAGGCTATACACGGTAATGAGTGGAGCAGACGATATACACGGTAATGAGTGGAGCAGAAGCTATACACGTATGAGTGGAGCAGACGCTATACACGGTAATGAGTGGAGCAGACGGCTATACACGGTAATGAGTGGGAGCAGAGGCTATACACGGTAATGAGGGGAGCAGACGGCTATACACGGTAATGAGTGGAGCAGACGGCTATACACGGTAATGAGTGGAGCAGACAGGCTATACACGGTAATGAGTGGAGCAGCAGATGGACTCATACAGGTAATGGTGGAGCGACGGCTATACACGGTAATGAGTGGAGCAGACGGCTATACACGGTAATGAGTGGACAGACGGCTATACACGGTTAATGAGTGGAGCAGACGGCCTATACACGGTTAATGAGTGGAGCAGGCAGGTATACACGGTAATGAGTGGAGAGACGCGATACACGTAATGAGTGGAGCAGACGGCTATACACGGACGGTAATGAGTGGAGCAGACGGCTATACACGGAGGTGGGCAGACGGCTATACACGTAATGAGTGGAGCAGACGGCTATACACGGTAATGAGTGGAGCAGACGGCTATACACGGTAATGAGTGGAGCAGACGGCTATACACGGTAATGAGTGGAGCAGACGGCTATACACGGTAATGAGTGGAGCAGACGGCTATACACGGTAATGAGTGGAGCAGACGGCTATACACGGTAATGACTGGAGCAGACGGCTATACACGGTAATGAGTGGAGCGACGGCTATACAACGGTAATGAGTGGAAGCAGATGGATAGACACGGTAACAGGTTAAGCGTGGAGCAGACGGCTATACACGGTAATGAGTGGAGCAGATGGCTATACACTGGTAATGAGGGAGCAGCAGGTATACACGGTAATGAGTGGAGCAGACGGATATACACGGTAATGAGGTGGAGCAAGGCAGGTATACACGGTAATGAGTGGAGCAGACGGCTATACACGTAATGAGTGGAGCAGACGGCTATACACGGACGGTAATGAGTGGAGCAGACGCTATACACGGTAAGAGTGGAGCAAGACGGCTATACACGACGTAATGAGTGGAGCAGACGGCTATACACGGGTAATGAGTGGAGCAGAGGCTATACACGGTAATGAGTGGAAGCAGACGGCTAACACGGTAATGATGGAGCAGACGGCATACACGGTAATGAGGGAGCAGACGGGCTATACACGGTAATGAGGGGAGCAGACGGCTATACACGGTAATGAGTGGAGCAGACGGCTATACACGGTAATGAGTGGAGCAGACGGCTATACACGGTAATGAGTGGAGCAGACGGCTATATACACGGTAATGAGTGGAGCAGACGGCTATACACGGTAATGAGTGGAGCAGACGGCTATACACGGTAATGAGTGGAGCAGACGGCTATACACTCGGGTAATGAGTGCGCAGACAGGTATACACTGGTAATGAGTGGAGCAGACGGTATACACGGTAATGAGTGGAGCAGACGGCTATACACGGTAATGAGGGAGGGGGAGCAGACGGGCTATACACGGTAATGAGGGAAGCAGACGGCTATACACGGTGGTAATGAGTGGAGCAGACGGATATAACGGTAATGAGTGGAGCAGACGGCATATACACGGTTAATGAGTGGAGCAGACGGCTATACACGGTAATGAGGGGGAGACAGCAGAGGCTATACACGGTAATGAGTGGAGCAGACTGGCTATACACGGTAATGAGGGGAGCAGTACGGCTATACACGGTAATGAGTGGAGCAGACGGCTATACACGGTAATGAGTGGAGCAGACGGCTATACACGGTAATGAGTGGAGCAGACGGCTATACACGGTAATGAGTGGAGCAGATGGCTATACACGGTAATGAGGGGAGCAGACGGCTATACACGGTAATGAGGGGAGCAGACGGCTATACCACGGTAATGAGTGGAGCAGACGGCTTATACACGGTAATGGTGGTGGAGCAGACGGTATACCCACGGTATTAATGAGTGGAGCAGACGGCTATACACGGTTAATGAGGGGAGCAGACGGCTCGTATTACACGGTAATGAGTGGAGCAGACGGATACACGGTGGTAATGAGTGGAGCAGGACGGCTATACACGGTAATGAGTGAGCAGACGGCTATACACGGGTAATGAGGGGAGCAGACGGCTATACACGGTAATGAGTGGAGCAGACGGCTTATACACGGTATGAGTGGAGCAGACGGCTATACACGGTAATGAGTGGAGCAGCAGCAGAGAAGCAACAGGTAATGAGTGGGCAGATGGCTATACCGGTAATGAGTGGAGCATACGGCTCTATACAAACGGTAATGAGGGGAGCAGACGGCATTACACGGAACGAGTGGAGCAGACAGCTTACACGGTAATGAGTGGAGCAGAGAGCTACACGGTAATGAGTGGAGCAGACGCTATACACGGTAATGAGTGGAGCAGACGGCTATACACGGAGTAATGAGTGGAGCAGACGGCCTATACACGTATGAGTGGAGCAGACGGCTTACTATACACGTAATGAGTGGAGCAGATGGCTATACACGGTAATGAGGGAGCAGACGGCTATACACACGTAATGAGTGGAGCAGACGGCTATTACACGGGTAATGAGTGGAGCAGACGGTATACCGGTAAGAGTGGAGCAGACGGCTATACACGGACGGTAATGAGTGGAGCAGACGGCTATACACGGTAATGAGTGGAGCAGACGGCTATACACGGTAATGAGTGGAGCAGACAGCTATACACGGTAATGAGTGGAGCTCTTCCCCGATGTACGGTGGGTTTCTGTCATGTATTGCACTGGTACCTCGCAGGTTACAGGCAGTCCTCGGTTATCCGACACAATGCGTTACTCAAAATGGCGTTGTAAAGCGAAACGTTGTAAAGTGAAACACGTTTTCCCATAGGAACACTGTTTAAATGAAAGGTTCCGTTCCTGAAGGCATTTTTAACACTAAAATACACCACATATTTTATGCAGGCAATAGGATAAGCAGCACACACATAAATTATATAGTGTATATACTGTATTATATATATAATATAACAAATAAATAATATATATAGTATAATATATAGTATATATATAATATTATATATATACGCTCTTACGATGCTTTGCAACGTTGTTTATGTGAATGTGTATATATATATATTATATACACATACACAACGTTGCAAAGCGTCGTAAGAGCGTTGGATAATCCATTTTGGCGTTGTAAAAATGAATATAGGTATGCATTGCATAGCGTTGGATAAGCCATTCGTTGTAAAGCGAAGCGTTGTAAAACGAGGACTGCCTGTACCTGAATTAAACTCTTTCCTGTTATTCCGTGGGGATTAGTGGGACAGGCCACGTTTCACTGACCTTGCTTCCCATTGCAGGCATTTTCAGCCCGTGCTCTGCATATTATCCTGCTTTCTATGTACCTGTCTGCTTACCCAGGCTCGGGACTGGCCTGCACAGCTGACACTTCTTTACCCGGAGGAGATTACACCTCACACGTATTGACGCAAAAACGGGGGAAAATTATTTGATACATCCCATTAAAATATATTTCTTGTAACTCATCCTATAGGGAAAGATAAAGGTAAAATAACCTGACACTTTGGCCAGATCCACGAAAGGGCGTTAGCAATCATATGAATGGGAGAGCGGGTGAGCTGAAGCTTAGCACCGTTTTGTAGACCTGGGCCTTAGATGTCAAGAAACAGCTGAAACGCCTCCGCATGTGTTATTTACCCCTCTTGATAGTAGCCACCAGTGCCTAAAAGGTGTGTATATTAGAATGTAACACACATTCCTGCAATCATCACACCTAATCACTGCTCTGAGAAGCAAGCTCCCACTCTGGCTTGTTGCCTGTCCAGCAGCAGAGGGGTTAATATGCTGAGCACTACCCATGCGATTTTCGGCTGTTAAAGTCTTCCTTTGAGGTGGGACAGTTTGTACAAACACATCACGTTCTCCGGGGGGGGCACTGTGTTTTGACGAGTTTGATCTTGCCTGATCTGCAGCTCCGTTTAAGCCTGTCTAAGGGGAGACCTGTTCAGTACTGCCCAGATCCTAACTTAGTAAAGAACAGGATTTAGACGTGCAGAAGGTGTTCTGCGGTTTAGTGCAGCATAAGATCAGCACGCCGGCTTCCCTCTGCTTTTAGGTTTCACAACAGAATAGAATTTCCTTATTAAAGAGAAGAGTTTACGTTTAAAACAGGTTTTGCCGTTATATGTCCCCTGATAAGCTGAAGCCCGACAGGAACACCTTCTGCTAACTAGAGAAGTGCCCATTTTCCACTGAAGTCCATAAATCACACGAAATCCCCCCCCCCCCCCCACCCATCTCCATCCATTGTTGCTTCCTATTGGCCCAAAGACACAGGATTTAAATATAATGAAGTACCACAGACAGGCCAGAGCTGCCCCTCCCGATAAGTAGCTGGCGATTCAGCTGTCAGATCACACTGATTCTTCCATCTGTCAGATCATACTGTGGATGTATCACATTTTGTTTCTCAGCACTTCATTTCTCTAAGTGGCAATCATATTAATACAATAATTGCATGAAAGTGAAGTAACAGCAAATACATTTGTTTTGTAAACAAGTTTGCCGCGTCCGGAATCCATTGCGCTTCTGACCACGGGCCTCAGATCTCATGGAACTTGACGATTCTCTGATACAGGAGGGCTGAGAGCTTCTCCATCAATAGGACATCATTGATTTTATGGGGTAACTGAGAGATGGAGGGGGCTATAGGTTTTTTTCCCAGGCAGCTGCTTTCAAGCATGGAGCTGCTGTGATAATATGAGAAATACACTTTGGGGTATGCAGACTTCATTTCTCTAGAGGTTTGGCTAGGATCAAGATAGTTGGGTGTAGCGCAATTTTATTTTCAGTGATCCACTAGAAAAATTACCTTAGTGTTAGTGCAGAAGGGCTGGAACTGGTCAAAAACTACCTTAACATGTGAAATAGTACCTACATAACCACATAGATAGATCCCTTTTAATGTAAGTGAAAAGCTTGGGGTAATTGTTCTAGTACAGTGTTAGGTGGGATTTAGTAATATGAATCCCAAGATACTCTAAACTAGAATCTTGCCAGTTACATTTTGTTTAAGCAGGTCGATTCCCTTTGTGGGAATGGAGATATTTAGGGCTTCTGATTTGTTCGTATTCGTTTTATAGACCGAAATTGAGCTAAATTCTATTTGAGGGTTATGTAAGTTTGGCAGAGAGATAATAATAATACATCCCAAAGGTTCAATAGTTAAAGCAAATAAAAGTGGTGACAAAGGGCACCCCTGTCTGGTACTATTGGAAATGTGTATAATCCCTGGATCTCTCCAAGAAAGCTTCAGGGAAGCTAAAGGATTTATGTACAAGGCTAATATTCCAGTTAAGAATGGGCCTTGAAAACCAAACTCCCTGGTGTCTTTACGAGAAATGGCCATCCAATCTGATTAAATGCTTTCTCAGCATCAAGGCTTGGGCCTCGTCCGCTGTGTCTGTGCGCGCGACAGCGTGCACGGCGCGAACAAGGTACAGCCCTCTATGGGGCAGGCCCCAGTCAGTGCGTGTGTGCATGCGTACAAAGCGCAACCAGCTTTCCCATAGACGACAAATGTGTCTTTTGGCGAAGCGGGCGAGTGATGGCAACGTCACGGCGGCGGTTCAGCCAATGAGGGCGAACCAGCCGCTCAACGTCATGGCCGTGCCCACACCCCCTGTCGCGAGTGAATTGAAGTCTTTCAGATCGCTTGGTTGAAGGGCACGAGCGCCGCCAGCGCTCCGTCACGAGCGTGACACGCTCACTGGCGCCGTAGCCTAACAGTAGTATTAAGAGTTTTCATCCTCTTTTACTTTCGGGGACTCCTCTCCTTTAACTCGTGTTACCCGTAATATAATTCATGTTTGTTTTGCATTTTTTTCAAGTGATTTAAAATCTGGAGCCCTATTTCTGAGAGGTTATCGCTGATGTTCACTATGTTTTTCCTCCTAATGATTGTATATCTCTTGGTGCTCATTATATGGGATTTTTGCCTAGTATTTCCTTATACTGTAACGTCCTTGGCCACAGACTGACCAGGTATCTGGCTGATCCCCCTTGCTCCAGGTCCACCCACTGGGTTTGATACCCTTCTATTCTGCATCATCTTCATGCGGTTCTAGTCCTTCTCTTTTGACCCCACGGGTGTTGTCCCCAATGTCCTCCACTCCTCTTTACATTTAGTTTAACTCCTCCATTTAATCTTAATAATTTCAGGTCCCCTCCATGGGAAAGTGTTTCATGTGCAAGTTGCATTACAAAATGTAGTTATGATGTGTGTAAGTATAAGGTTGCCCGTAAAATAAATGTGCATTATCCTTTATTCTCTATGTCTGGGCCTAATTTCTCAGTCCAGAAGCGTAATTTGGCTCTATCAGAATTCAAAAATGTGTTCTATTTACACAAGAAACCCACTTCAGGAAGCCTACTGCCCCGGGGTATATCATGTTACCCATCACTGCACTAGTACAGGGCGGCCATCTCCAGTCCTCAAGGGCCACTCGTAGGTCAGGTTTTAATGATATTCCTGCTTCAGCAGAATTGGCTCAATCAGTGGCTGTCGTTGACTGAGCCACCTGTGCTGAAGCAGGGATATCTTTAAAACTGACCTGTTGGTGGCCTTTGAGGCCTGGAGTTGTCCGCCCCTGCACTGGTATGTTACCCGCGTCAGGGCACACCTTCTCTCATTCTATCAGTCTAGGAACCCGCTAGAAAGAACAAGATATACTGTACTCGGTGAACTTGCTGTACAACGAAAAACCAACATGCATCTGTAAAACAGCGCTGCCCCGAAATGTGCTCCCAATTATCCAACCATCCAAAGACAACACTCCGTTAGGAAGGATGTGTTTTCCTTTCTGTAAAGAACAACACATAACTCTGGTTCTTTAGAAACCGTACCTTGGTCCCCAGCTGGGTTACGCTTATCTTACTGTATCATTTTATTGTGTGCTCATGTGTGTGTCCTTTAAATAAATGCAGAGTCCTCTCAATGCTCGCATTCCTCGCTCAGAATAAAGGAGTGTTCATAGAAAACAGTCGTACTTAAACGCAGGAGAGCACAACAGCTTTAAACAAGGGTTCAAGCAGATTTACAGAATGTTTGGCATATTTATGAGCAGAAAGGGAGATGTTTATCACAGATCGGAAGCTGCAAACAGAGAAATGTGAGGATAATGAGGCTCTTTCCATTATCGCCTTGCTCACACTCGCCAACGTGTAGCATCTTTCCGGGTGATTGGGGTGAGGTCATTATTTTCAGGGAGGCTGCACCAAAATGAGGGTGTATTGCTCATATACATTGAGATTTGGTTAGTATCCCAATTCAGCAAAATATTGGTTTGTAATCTGGTTCAAATCCCTCTGAGGCCAAAGGGGTTAATTATTATTTTTATAATCACAGATAATATTTGAATCACATCCAAGTTTCCAAACTGTTCATTATATTCCATTCCTTTAGTAAAAACATGGATTGGAGGATCCCGTGTGCGTTAGATTTATGCGCTGTTTACCGATGAACATTCTCCCATCAGACAATACAAACAGCGCAAATCTGCATATCCCGTTTACAGCGTCCAAGCCTACGACGACTCCCATATGACTTTAATAAGACTTTGGTGTTCCCTTAAGTGTGTACGAGTTATACATGTATGTATTTATGTATATCTTTATTTATATAGCGCAATGTACAGAGCGCTTCGCAGAAGTAATAAACGTGACAGTAATAGTAATGTTCATCTCATATTCTATCGGAACTGAGCTTATTATAAAGAATGTCTTTTATTCCCCACTGGAGATGTGCTCAATTTTTAGCTGAATTAAGCAAAACCGAGTGAAATTTGCAAACATTTTTTTCAAACATTAAAAGCAAATTTTCACGTCACGTGTCCCTAAATTCAGGTCACGTCACATGACGCTTTATATATTGCCATTTTTATGAATTCTGGTGAAAATTGGCAAAAATATTGGGCAGTGTTTCTTTTGAGAAAATTCAGTTAAAAGAAAGTGCCATTTTTGAAAATCTGTGAAAACACTATCACAAATCACAGATTTGAAAACATTCACACATCTATACTCTGCGCACACCGCATTAACGTTACAATTTGTCACACTCCAGTTTATCTCCAATATGTGACTGCCCCACTGGGGCAGAGAGACAATCTTTATATACAAACCTGGAAGTAATGGGTTGTGGACCATCATGATTAGTACTCAGCACCTCTCAGTACACAGTCACCATGTGAGAGGTTCTGAGCAGTGTAACATGTTGTAATTGGCCATTCATTGTACCACATGCAGCACTGGGAGTGTTATTATATGCTATTTAGGATCCTTGTTTACATTAAACATTTTAATGAATATAACGCATAGAATTAAAAGCCCTCTGTGTTGGGGCTAGGGTTACATTGTTACCTAGTGTGGTATCTTATTAGTTTGCTTATGTCAAAAACCCTATTACTGAATCATGCTGACTTTACTAAAATATATATATTTGTGTCTACTTGTCAAAACCACATATTTGCCATTAAATTGAAGCACCTTTGTTACACCACATGCATACACTTTTTGGT
Source organism: Ascaphus truei (assembly GCA_036426205.1). Classification (NCBI taxonomy): domain Eukaryota; kingdom Metazoa; phylum Chordata; class Amphibia; order Anura; family Ascaphidae; genus Ascaphus; species Ascaphus truei. The sequence continues at coordinate 74,805 of WSYH01000965.1, read as the reverse complement.
AGCATCCACTGGAAGATTAATGCCACTCATATGCTAGGCAGGTATATTATATTCTGTCTCCTGCCTGTCCTCTTTTCCTCTGTAATGCCATCACAAGCCCCTGCATGCAACAAGTGTAAGCATGTCCATTAAAAGATCTCCCTACATTTACTGCAGCTACAAGTGGAAATCACACTGAAGTGTCTGACCCCATCTTCTTTGCCTGCGGACCCTTCATTTGGTGCCTGGGGACCCCTTCTGCTTCACCTCATTGCAATGCCATTTACTGCATATGAGGAGCACATTTGCATGTGACATTGTCCAGCATGGACCATAGTAACCAACCTCCTAACCGTGTTATTATTAAATGTCATCAAAGGTCTACTTACTGTCTAACTTCAGCAAAGAGTCGAAGGTCTTGCACTGCATCTGTCCTGTGCTCTGCATGACACAGGACATCCAGAGTCCTTCATAGGTGACCTGGGCTGTGATAATGGCATCTCCAGAAAAAGAGGACATTTTCCACTGGGGGATGGCTACGGAAACCATAAAACCAATCCAGCCTAGACAAGCCAGAGCAAATCCTAACATCTGTAACCCTGTGTTGGCCATCCTTTACCCCAGGAGTTACTGATTAATAGGTAACACTAACAGGTGCTTCCTTCTCTAATGGGCTATAGTCAAAATAGGAGGTTTAATTATCTAAGTCTAAAACAAAGATTGCCTGTGGAGAAAAGTTTGCCTTGTCTCCTACAGTATAAGAACAAGGGAAGGGTTTGCTGATGAGCAGAGTGTCAGTCCAGCACCTAATGAACAATACTGCTTATCTGTCTTATTTAAAGTCTTCTCAAATGTCCTCCTAGTGGCACCCCATAGAATAACATCAGACTGGTGGGGTAGTCACTCCCATTGCTACATTCTTACCATGGAGGTCACCAGTCACCAGTCACCTCCCACCATGGCCTCAGCTTGTTGTTTTCTGTTTGCATTGTGGCGAGCTGGTGGCTAAGTTGCCCTGAAATCATTGTTTTGGTCTTCATTTATAATGCATGTTTGCAAAGCCAGGTGTTCTCCACACAGAGAGATAACACGCATAGAAATGAATAAGCGAGCCTGAACAATAACATGGAAAAATAGATGAATCGGGCAATCAACACATCTATTTCTGGTACACGTATGTCAACGTGTTATAATGTTTTTCCCCTATTGCTTTATAGCGAGACTGACTAAGGTTAGGAAACTCTTGGCAGTTGTAACTGTGGTGTGAGAACAGAAGGTGTGGGCACCGCACAAAGCCACCATGGCAGACCTGCTACATGTCGTTGGGCTGACGAGGTCACTTAAAGTGGGATTACAAACCTCCCCCCCCCCACTTTACCTATGTAGCAGGCATGGCGGCCTTGTTATTACGTGGGGCTTGATGTTATGGGGTTTTCGCTGAGCCTCTTACCTGGTCCGGCACGGCATCCCCTCCTCAGACGTCGCGGTGTCACGTGATGATGGGACGCTGTAGGAGGAGATGTTGCCAGACCAGGTATGAGATACTCAGAAGCCCGGCGCTCTCCCCAATCAGTTTCATTGTTGTGGGGAAACGTGCACGGCCTCAGGGCCGTCTTAACCACATTATAGGCCCCCGGGCAAAGCAGTGCGCTGGGCCCCGCCAACTCTCCGCTACAAGGTGTCATTCTTCTCCTTCTACCGAGTTAGCGGGAGATGTGAATGTTGAGGCGGGTGATCGGAAAATTAGTGTTAAATTCTGTTCTGTGCATAGATTAGCGTGGGGCCCCTATTCTCATGGGCCCCCCGGGCAACTGCCCAGCGTGCCCATGCGTTAAGATGGCACTGCACGGCCTCTGTAACCACGGGGCTTGGTGCTGGGCCGTGGATGGAACCTACAACTAAGCCGGCCATGTTAGTAGGTACACTGCATGTTTTGGGTCATTTAAACCAGCTGTACCTATTCAACACACAGTTTTTTTGTGTGTGATAGTTTAAAGGCCCTCTATAGAAATTGCTTGGAAGCACGCGTAGAGGAACTACATATTTTTATGTGCAGAATGTTGGCGGGTCTGGGATCAATAAACCGATATTAACACTTCATCATTTGGGAGACGTCCCTCCTGCTCCCTATATCCCTAAATCACCCCCACGGCTACATCAGAAGCTGCTGCAGCCACTTCTCTCTCCTCCCTTTGTACAGTATGAGTTAGTTTACACAAAGCACAGAGAGAAGATGGGGAGAGAAGGAAATGATTTTGGATCCGGACATATTAACTGTGACCCACAGAGAATTAATAAAATACATACATTCATGCCATTGGATTTAGTTATGAGAAGATTCATCTGCTCTTGGAGGAACGATTGCACCTCAAATGATGCACGCTCTACACCTGTAACTTTATTGTACAGCGGGCAGGGCCGCCGAGAGCGGGTTCGGGCCCTGGTGAAAATACATTTTCGGGCCACCCAGCAGGTCTTTTCTCTCCCGCACTTAGCTGGTGATGTCGCACAGTGTCACGTTGCCATGGTAACATCAAGGAACCTCTGTTCATTTAATGTAACCATGTATTATCATAACTCTGTGCCCAGGACATGCGTGAGAACGAGAGGTAACGCTCAATGTATTACTTCCTGTAATACATGTTATAACTCTGTGCCCAGGACATGCGTGAGAACGAGCGGTATCTCTCACTGTATTACTGCCTGTAACACGTTATAACTCTGTGCCCAGGACATGCGTGAGAACGAGAGGTAACTCTCACTGTATTACTGCCTGTAACACGTTATAACTCTGTGCCCAGGACATGCGTGAGAACGAGCGGTAACTCTCACTGTATTACTGCCTGTAACACGTTATAACTCTGTGCCCAGGACATGCGTGAGAACGAGAGCCCGTTATACTCTGTGGCCCAGACATGCGTGAAGAACGGAGGTAACTCTCACTTATTCTGCCTGTAACAACGTTATACACTCTGTGCCAGGACATGCGTGAGAACGAGGTAACTCTCACTGTATTCCTGCCTGTAACACTTTATAACTCTGTGCCCAGACTTGCGTGAGACCGAGAGGTAACTCTCACTGTATTATCTGCTGTAACACGTTATACTCTGTGCCCAGGACATGCGTGAGAACGGAGGTAACTCTCACTGTATACTCCTGTAACAACGTTAAACTCTGTGCCCAGGACATGCGTGAGACGAGAGTACTCACGTATTACTTACTACTGCCTGTACAACTTTATAACTCGTGGCCCAGGACATCGTGAGAACGAGAGGTAACTCTCACTGTATTACTGCCTTGTAACATGTTAATGTAACTCTGTGCCCAGGACATGCGTGAGAACGAGAGGTAACTCCTCACTGTATTACTGCCTGTACACTGTTATAAATCTGTGCCCAGGACATGCGTGAGAACGAGTAACTTCAACTGTATTACTGACTGTAACAACTTTATAACTCTGTGCCCAGGACATGCGTGAGAACGAGTTACTCTCACTGTTTACTGCCTGCACTGTATAACTCTGTGCCCAGGACATGCAGTGAGACAGCATATTAACTCTCATGTATTACTCCTGTAACACTGTTATATAACTCTGTGCCCAGGACATGCGTAGACAACGAGGTACCTCACTGTATTACTTGCCTGTAACACGTTATATCTCTGTGCCAGGCATGCGTGAGAACGAGAGGTAACTCTCACTGTATTCCTGGCCTGTAACGTTATATACTCTGTGCCCGGACATGCGTGAGAACGAGAGGTAACTCTCCTGTAATTACTGCCTTAACCGTTATAACTCTGTGCCGCAGGACATCGCGTGAAGAACGAGGTAACTCTCACTGTATTACTGCCTGTAACACGTGTATAACTCTGTGCCCAGGACCTGCGTGAGAACGAGCGGTAACGCTCACTGTATTACGCCTGCTAACACACTTATAACCTGTCCCAGGACATGGAGAGAGACGAGAGGTAACTCTCACTGTATCACTGCCTGTAACATGTTATAACTCTGTGCCCAGGAATGCGTGAGAACGAGGGAGTAACTCTCACTGTATTACTTTACTGCCTGTAACAACGTTATACTCTCTGTGCCAGGACATGCGTGAGAACGAGAGGTTAACTCTCACTGTAATTACTGCCTGTAACACTTATAACTCTGTGCCCAGGACATGCTGAGAACGAGAGGTAACTCTCACCTGTATTACTGCCTGTAACACGTTATAACTCGTGCCCAACATGCGTGAGAACGCAGAGGTAACCTCACTGTATTACTGCCGTGTAACACGTTATACTCTGTGCCCAGGACATGCTGAGAACGAGCGGTAACTTCACGTAATTACTCGCCTGTAAACACAGTTTAAATAATCTGTGCCCAGACATCGTGAGAACGAGAGGTAAACTCTCAACTGTATTACTGCCTGTAACACATTATAACTCTGTGCCCCCAGGACATGCGTGAAAAGAGAGGTAACTCTCACTGTATTACTGCCTGCTAACATGTATAACTTGTGCCCAGGACATGGCGTGAGACGAGGGTAACTCTCACTGTATTACTGCCTGTAACACGTTATCACTCTGTGTCCCAGGACATGCGTGAGAACGAGAGGTAACTCTCACTGTTACTACTCTACTGCTGTAACACTTATAACTCTGTGCCCAGGACCATCGTCGAACGAGAGGTAACCTCACTGTTACTTGGCCTGTAACACACGTTATAACTCTGTTGCCACCCGGACATGGTGATGAACGAGAGGTACTCTCACTGTATTACTGCCTGTAACCAGTTATACACTCTGTGTGCCCAGGATCATGCGTGAGAACGAGGGTAACGCTCACTGTATTAATGCCTGTAACACACCGTTATAATCTCTGTGCCCAGACATATCGTGAAGGCGAGACGTAACTCTCACTGTTTACTTAATGCCTGTAACATGTTATACTCTGTGCCCGGACATGCGTGAGAACGAAGGGTAACTCTCAACTGACTGTATGCCTGTACACGTTAAACTCTGTGCCAGGACATGCGTCGTAGAACGAGAGGTAACTCACTGTATTACTCTCCGTAACTGTTATAAACTCTGTGACAGGACATGCGTGAGAACGAGAGGAACCTCTCCATGTATTATAACGCTGTAACACGTTATAATCTGTGCCAGGACATAGCGTGAGAACGAGAGGTACTCTCACTGTATTACTGCCTGTAACAATTTATAACTCTGTGCCCAGGACATGCGTGAGAACGAAGGGTAACCTCACTGTATTACTCCTGTAACCCGTTTAATCTCTGTGCCCGGACATGCGTGAGAACGAGGTAACTCTCACTGTATTACTGCCTGTAACACACGTTATATAACTCTGTGCCCAGGACATGCGTGAGAACGAGCGGTACTCTCACTGTATTACTGCCGTAACAACCTTATACCATCGTGCCCAGACATGCGTGAGAACGAGTAATCTCACTGTATTAACTGCCTTAACACAGTTATAACTCTGGTGCCCAGACCATGCGTGAGAACGAGGTAACGCTCACTGTATACTGCCTGTAACACGTTATACTCGTGCCAGGACATCGTGAAATCGAGAGGTAACTCTCACTGTATTACTGCCTGTAACACTGTTATACTCGGTGCCCGGACATGCGTGAGAAACGAGAGGTAACTCTCACTGTATTACTGCCTGTCAACGTTTATACACTTCCTGTGCCCAGGACATGCGTGAGACGAGATGGTACTCTCACTGTATTACTGCTTGTAACAAGTTATACACTCGTGCCCAGACAGCGTGGAGAACGAGATTAACCTCCACTGTATTACTGCCTGTACCACACGTTATAACTCTGTGCCCAGGACATGCGTGAGCAACGAGAGGTACTCACTGTATTACTGCCTGTAACAAGTTATATAAACTCTGTGCCCAGGACTGCGTGAGAACGAAAGGTAACTCTCCTGTATTAACTGCTCGTAACACATGTTATAGACCCTTTGTGCCGCAGGACATGCGTGAGAACGAAGGTAACTCTCACTGTATTACTGCCTGTAACACAATCTTATAACTCTGTGCCCAACATGCGTGGAACGAGTAGGTACCTACCTGTATTACTGCCTGTAACATCGTTATAAACTTTCTGGTGCCCAGGACATGTGTAGAACGAAGGTACTCTCACTGTATTACTTGCCTGTAACCCTTATAACTCTGTGCATGAAACATGCGTGAGCAACGAGAGGTAACTCTCACTGTATTACTGCCTGTAACACGTTATACTCTGTGCCCAGGACATGCGTGAGAACGAGGTAGCCTCACTGTATTACTGCCTGTACACACGTTTATAACTCTGTGCCCAGGACTACGTGCAGAGCGAGAGGTAACTCTCACTGTATACTGCCTGTAACATGTTATAACTCTGGTCCCAGGACATGCGTGAGAAACGAGTAGTATACTCTCACTGTATACTGCCTGTCCGTTATACTCTGTCCAGCAGCATGCGTGAGAACGAGAGGTAACTCTCACTGTATTACGCCTGTAACACTGTTATAACTCTGTGCCCAGGCATGCGGAGAACGAGAGGTATCTCACTGTATTATGACTGCCTGAAACTGTTATACTCTGTGCCAGGACAGCGTGAGACGAGAGGTAGCTCATTATACTGCTGTAACAATGTTATAACTCTGTGCCCAGGACATCGTGAGACGAGAGGTAACTCTCACTGTATTACTGCTGTAACAGCTTATAACTCTGTGCCAGACATGCGTAGAAACGAGAGGTAACTTCACTGTATTACTGCCTTGTAACACGTTATATAACTCTGTGCCAGGACATGCGTGAACGAGAGGGTAACTCTCACTGGATTACTGCCTGTAACCATGTTTATAACTCGTGCCCAGGACAGCTGAGAACGAGGTACTCTCACTGTATTACTGCTGTAACACGTTATAACTCTGCCCAGGAACATGCGTGAACGATAGGTACTCTCACTGTATACTGCCTGTAACACACGTATTAACTCTGTGCCCAGGACATACGTGGAGAACGAGAGGAAATTACGTCTCACTGTCTTACTGTCTGTAACACCGTTATAACACTCTGTGCCCAGGACATGCGTGAGACGCGAGGTACTCCCATGTATTTATACTGCTGTAAACACGTTATAACTCTGTGCCCAGGACATGCGTGAGAACGAAGGTAACGTCTCACTGTATTACTGCCTTAACACATTTTATAACTCGTGCCCAGGACATGCGTGAGAGCGGAGAGTAACTCTCCGTATTACTGCCTGTAACACGTTATAACTCTGTGCCCAGACAGGTGCGTGAGAACAGCGGTAACCTCAACTGTTTAGCTGCTGCCTGTACACTTATAACTCTGTGCCCAGGACATGCGTGAGAACGAGAGGTAACTCTCACTGTATACTGCCTGTAACCACGTTATAACTCTGTGCCCAGGACATGCTGAGAACGAGAGGTAACTCTCACTGTATTACTGCCTGTAACACCGTATAACTCTGTGCCCAGACATCGTAGAACGAGAGTGTACGCTCACTGTATTACTCCTGTAACACGTTTATACTCTGTGCCCGGAACAATGCGTGAGAACGAGAGGTAACTCTCACTGTAGTACTGCCTGTAGCACGTTATAACTCTGTGCCAGGACATGCGTGAGAAGAGCGGTAACGCTCACTGTATTACTGCCTGTAACACACGTTTAAACTCTGTGCCCAGGACTAACGTAAAAGCGGAGGTAACTCTCACTGTATTACTGCCTGTAACACTGTATAACCTGTGCCAGCATCGTGAGAACGAGGGTAACTCTCACTGTTATACTGCCTGTAACACGTTATAACCTCTGTGCCCAGGACATGCGTGAGAACGAGAGGTACACTCTCCTGTATTACTGCCTGTAACATTTATACTCTGTGCCACAGACATCGTGAGACGAGAGGTACAACTCTCACTGTATACACTGCCTGTAACAGTTATACTCTGTTGCCCGACATGCTTGAAACGAGAGGTACCTCTCACATGTATTGACACTACTGCTGTAAACCTGTTGATAAACTCTTTGGCCAGACATGACGTGAGAGTACAAGCGAGCGGTAGCCTCCCTGGTATTACTGCCTGTGTAACAACGTTATAACTCTGTGCCCAGGACATGCGTGAGAAGCGATGAGCTCTCCTGTATATTCTTGCCTGTAACACGTTATAACCTCTGTGCCCAGGGGCGCATGCTAGAACGAGGTGGTAACTCTCACTGTATTACTGCCTGTAACACATGATGTATACTCTGTGCCCAGACAATGCAGTGAGAACGAGGGTAACATCTCACTGTATTATGCCTTTAACACATGTTATAACTCAGTGCCCAGGACATGCGTGAGACGAAGAGTAGCTCTCACTGTAATTACTGCCTGAACACCACGTTATAACTCTGTGCCCAGGACATACGATGAGAACGAGACGGTAAGCATACTCACTGTATCTGTCTGAACACGATGTCTGTACGTCTGCCACAGGGAAGGGGAGGACTAATGACCTTTTGTATACGCGAGAAAGGCGGTGGAGAGAGTTGAGCTCTCTGTATTACATGTATGTAACTGTTCTCATGTCAACAAGCGATGAAGAGAGGATACTTACATGAGCTGTGGAAAACTCTCTGTTGCCCAGGACATGCGATGAGAACGAGAGGTAACTCTCACTGTATTACTGCCTGTACACTGTTATAATCTGTGCCTAGACAATGGTGAGAGCGGAGAGGATACTCCCCCCCCTCACTGTATTACTGGACTGTAACACGTATATAATCTGTTGCCCAGGACATGCGTTAGATGAACGGAGGGTAACTCTCAACATGTTTTACTGCCTGTAACACGTATAGCACTCTGTGCCCCAGGACATGCGTGAGAACGAGAGGTACTCTCACGTATTACTGCCTGTAACACGTTATAACTCTGTGCCCAGGACATGCGTTGAGAACAGAGGTAACTCTCACTGTATTACTGCTGTAACACAGTTAAAACTCTGTGCCCAGGACATGCGTGAGAACGAGAGGTAACTCTCCCTGTATTACTAGCCTGTAACACGTTATAACTCAGTGCCCGCAACTGCGTGAGAACGAGGGTACTCTCACTGTATACTGCCTGTAACACGTTCTAACTCTGTGCCCGAGGACATGCGTGACGAGAGTAGCTCTCACTGTATTACTGCTCGTAACACACGTTATAACTCTGGCCCAGGACATGCGTGAGAACGAGAGGTAGCTCTCACTGTATTACTGCTGTAACACGTTATAACTCTGTGCCCAGGACATAGTGAGAACGAGAGGTAACTCTCACTGTATTACTGGCCTGTAAACGTTATAACTCTGTGCCCAGGACATGCGTGAGAACGAGAGGTACCTCTCAGCGTATTACTGCCTGTACACGTTATAACCTGTGCCCAGGACTCGTGAGACGAGAGCGGTAACTCTCACTGTATTACTGCCTGTAAACACGTTTAACTCTGTGCCAGGACATGCGTGGAGAACGAGAGGTTACTCTCACTGTATTACTTCCTGTAACACGTTTAACTCTGTGCCCAGGACATGCGTGAGAACGCGAGGTACACGTCCACTGTATTACTTGCCTTTAACACGTTATAACTCTGTCCCAGACATGCGTGAACGAGAGGTAACTATCCACTGTATCACTTTCCTGTAACACGTTATAGCCGACTCGTGCCCCAGGACACTACGTGAAACGTAGAGTAACGTCTCACTGTCCATTCAATCTGCCCTGAACGCCAACCACTCGTTATACACTCTGTGCCCAGGGACATGACGTTGAAGACGAGAGGAAACTCTCACGTATTACTCCTGTAACAACACGTTATAGCTCGTGCCCAGGATCATATCGTGAACGAGATCGCGGTTAAACTCTCACTTATTACTCGCCTGTAACAGTTATAACTTCAGTGCCCAGCGACTGGTGAGAAACGAGAGGTAACTCTCACTGTATTACTGCCTGTAACACATGTTATAACTCTGTGCCCAGGACATGACGTGAGAACGTAGAGGTACTCTCACTGTATTACTGCCTGTAACACATGTTATACTCTGTGCCCAGGACATGCGTGAGAACGGAGGGCTAACCTCACTGTATTACTGTCTGTAACGCACGTTATAACTCTGGCCCAGGACTCGTGAGAACGAGAGGTATCTCTCACGTATTACTGCCGTAAACACTTACTCTGTGCCCAGGACATGACGTGAGAACAGAGGTAACTCTCACTGTATTACTCCTGTAACACGTTAACCTGTCCACGACACTCTGAGAAAGCGGAGGTAACTCTAATGTATTACTGCCTGTAACAGTTATAACCTGTCCCAGGACATGCGTGAGAACGAGAGGTAGCTCTAACTGTATTACTTCCTGTAAACCGTTATATCTCTGTGCCCAGGACATGCGTGAGAACGAGAGGTACTCTCACTGTATTACTGCCTGTAACACGTTATAGTAACTCTGTGCCCAGGACATGCGTGAGAACGAGAGGTAACTCTCACTTTTACTATCCTGTAACCGTTATCGCTCTGTGCGCCCAGGGACTTACGTGAGAACGATACATGGGTAAACTCTACTGTACTACTGCCTGTACACGTTATAGCTCTGTCCCAGGCCATACGTGAGAACGAGAGTTAACTCTCACTGTATTCACTGCCTGTAACAATGTTCATAACCTGTGCCCCTAGACTGCGTGAAACGAGAGGTAACTCTCACTGTATTACTGCCTGTAACACATGTTATACTCGTGCCCCACGGACATCGTGAGTAACGAGAGGTAAACTCTCAACTGTATTCGTCCTGTAACATAACACGTTTACACTCTGTGTGCCCATGACTCATGTCGTGAGACCGAGAGGTAATCTCTCACTGTAATTCACTCGCCCTGTAAACGATTATAACTCGTTGCTGCCTGTAACACGTTATAACTCTGTACCCAGGACATGCGTGAGAACGAGAGGTAACTCTAACTGTATTACTTCCTGTAACACATGTTATATCTCTGTGCCCAGGACATGCGTGAGAACGAGAGGTATCTCTCACTGTATTACTGCCTGTAACACGTTATAACTCTGTGCCCAGGACATGCGTGAGAACGAGAGGTAACTCTCACTGTATTACTGCCTGTAACACATTGTATAAATAAGTAAATAAAACAAGGAGGCGGCTGCTACAGCTAAGTGCCTTCCCATCGCGCCCGATAGCGCGCAAATGTATACGTCGTTGGACACCGGCTCCCCTTCCGGAACACCGGGCCCCGGTTATTGGTACCATGGCTGACTCAAATGTATTTGATGTCTCAATCATGTCACAACATTTTATCAGCTAATGTGTGTTAATAAAATAAATACTCACAAAGTACAATACAAGGAGAGAGTAATAGTGGTAATAATGCTTTAATTACATCTTCGGGCCTTCAAATGGATCTTTAAATACAGACATTTGGTTGAAGAAAAAGCCCATAGAACTTATTTGTAAAGCAGCAATACGGGTTTCATTTTTTAAAAATGTTTTTTTCATTTTCATTATGGGATTGAAACGGGGTCTCTGGAGCTGACCAGTGTTAATTTCCTTCTCTGCGGCCGCCGATAGGGGTGGACAGCCAGGACAGGTGTCCCAGGGCCGCCGACAGGGGGGGGACAGCCGGGACAGGTGTCCCGGGGCCGCCGACAGGGGGGGTCAGTCGGGACAGGTGTCCCGGGGCCGCCGACAGGTGGGGGACAGCCGGGACAGGTGTCCCGGGCCCAGAGGCTGCGGGGGGGCCTGGGAAATCTGTCTGCGGCCCTGGCAGTGCCTGTGCTTACAGAATGGCATTAACCTTTCGGATTGTGATGCCATTGCTTTGTAATACTTGGATTGTCTGGTATTACAGACAAAGCCATATAATTACTGCATGTAAACGTGTTTTGTTCAACTAAAGAAGTCTGATGGACAATGGAAATAAACATAGCAAAAACATTGTCAGGTTTGGAAGTAGAGTTAACCAATTCAGTGCCAGCGGTGTCTGGAAAACATTTCCGAAACACTCGTACAATTTAGTAGGGTGGAATTGTGATCACATATTTGTAACACACCCGCTTCCACGCACAGATTGGGGGAAGAACAAGGAATGTGCTATTCCAATTACTGCATTTAACACGTATATTTATTCTGATGGCTGAGTCAGCCAAGTTTATACAGCCTCAAGGCATAAGGTTTCTTAAAGAGGAAATGTGAGCAAAACGGGAGCTCCGGAAACTTCATATACCCCATTATAATACATTAAATGTGCAATTACTTAACGTGAATCTCACTTCTAAGTCATAAACTAAAACTACCGCAACCCAATAAAACCGTATGCCATCCACAGTCACAATAGATACTAGATATTATTTTTCGGGACCCCGAAGAGTGAGTCAATAAATCCTACTGGTCATATCCTGAAACTCGGTTAATATGATACAGAATCATAATGTTATCTGAGATGTATTCAGTGGTTTCAAAATAATAATCACTTCTAAGTTTAGAAATACAACTAGTCATAACTATGAAATGTATTTATACGCCACGTGACTGCCACGAAACCAGCAAAGAGCAGAGGTTGCGAGTTTTAACTTGTAGGAAAATATCAACAATCCCTGAAGTTGCAGAAAAGTAAAAACGCTGTTTTTGTGGGAAGGCTTTTCATCTATTTATATAATTAATTTCATTGTACGTATTATTTTCTCAGATCAACACAACGAATATCCCGGAACATACCATCCCGTGCTTGTACGTAAATGCTATACACAAGTTATACCTTTATTGGCTAACGTTGTTTTATGGAGTGTAAAAAAGTGTAAAAAAGTCCCTAAAATAAAGTCCCTAAAATACTATAAGTATTTTACCAGACATATATAATACCTTATTAGTGTTATTCTCAGTGCGCTTTGGGCCAGTCCCTTTACAGGAGATTTGGGCGTTCTCCTGCTGACGGCTGTGTGGGAATCGCAGAATACACCAGCGCACATTCCTAAGGCCTCGGGCATGGTTAGCGCTTATGCGCTGACCCGTGCTGAGGCGCGCTGCTGCTCAGCACTGAGCCAAAGCAGCCGCAATGAGAGCGGCTTTAGCTAGGGGCTCGCGCACGCGTCCGCACGCTTGGGGAAGCGTGTGTCTGACGGAGGTTTCAGATTTGGCGCTCGCCGGAGCGCAGGGCCGGTCATGTGAGCGGTTCGCCCAATGAGGGCGAACCAGCTCCGTGACGTCACTGGCCCGCCCCCAGACCTGCCCCTGACACGCCCACGGACGGCGCGCTGTGTAAGGCCAGGGAAAGCACCCGCTTTCCCGGAGCCTCAGCGCGCCTCCACACGGAGAAAATCACTATGTCCCAGGCCTAACTTTCTGTTTTATGGAGATGGTAGATAAGTTAGGGGAGCAGTTATTGGTATCACATATAGTAATAGCATGTTCTCTGGCACTAAATTAAAACTGCCAGGTCAGTGTTATTGCTGCTAAAGCACAAATGCATAAAGCAGAACCCAAGGGACGCGCTTCAATGTTAATAAAGTTTTATTAATGCAAAACCATCTTTGACTTTCAAAGTATCACTCTCTTACTTTGTGCATGTAAAGCCTGGCGGCGAAGGAAACACACAGCTCACTAACTGCTCACTAAGCGCGGTGTAAGCGTCTACCGCCATACTGCGGCGGTGAGGGACCAGCGGAGCGCGGTGTAAGCGTCTCCCACCGTACTGCGGCAGTGAGGGACCAGCGGAGAGCGGTGTAAGGGTCTCCCACCGTACTGCAGCAGTGAGGGATCAGCGCAGCGCGGTGTAAGCGTCTCCCGCCATACTGCGGTGGTGAGGGACCAGCGGAACGCGTTGTAAGCGTTTCCCGCCATACTGCGGTGGTGAGGGACCAGCGGAGTGCAGTGTAAGCATCTCCCGCCACACTGCGGTGGTGAGGGACCAGCGAAGCGCAGTGTAAGCATCTCCCGCCATACTGCGGTGGTGAGGGACCAGCGGAGCGCGGTGTAAGCGTCTCCCACCATACTGCGGCGGTGAGGGACCAGCGGAGCACGGTGAAAGCGTCTCCTGCCATACTGCGGTGGTGAGGGACCAGCGGAGTGCAGCGAGTCTCCCGCCATACTGCAGCGGTGAGGGACAAGCGGAGCGCGTGTGTCTCCCGCCATACTGCAGCGGTGAGGGACGAGCGGAATGCGGTGTAAGTGTCTCCCACCATAGTGCGGTGGTGAGGGACAAGTGGAGCACGTACGCGTCTCTTGCCATAGTGCGGCGGTGAAGGACCATCGGAGTGTAAGCGTCTCCCGCCATACTACGGCGGTGAGGGTCGAGCGGAGTGCGGTGTAAGCGTCTCCCGCCATACTGCGTTGGTAAGGGGCAAGCGGAGCACGTAAGCGTCTCCCACCGTACTATTTGCATAACGCACAGGGTTACCTGCATACAGGAATTAGTAGGCTGGCAGACAGTTTCATTTTCAAATGTTGTTAGATAAATAAAGCTGTGACCTTCATTTTATTTCCACAAAACTGTGTATTCCCCATTTGTAGGTTGGGGCAAAATCTAGGGGTAGGGACACTAATCCTTTAATGCTTAGACCTCAAAAGCAGATTATCTTCAGATTGTGCAACCACAGCAAAAACCTTGCTGAGAGAACCTACCAAAATGATGTCTGCGATAATCCGGTGTGTTCACCTTTCTCCTGTATGTATCAAGTTGTTTTGCATAAGTGTTTCTTAGCATCAATCTGTCAAGCAGCTGTATAGTGGTTATTGCCTGATGTGAGCAATTTGGAGAACATATATGGAGCAACAGAAAGCGTTAGGGTTTAGGGATGAATACATTTATGTCACGTCTCATTTAATCTATATGGGCGACTATCCAACTCTCGCTCACAACTTCTCTACAAATTGTATTCTTCCATCATTTTGATACTACTGTACCAAGATTTCCGGACATTCAAAGCCCTGCATAATCGGGTCCCAGATACCTGGAAGAGCGCCTGATTCCCACACGCTCGCTTTGATCCGCAGGTGAAGGACTCCTAACTGTTCCCAGGCTTCTTTTGGGGCCCGAGGTTTTGGCCACGCTGCTCCTTTCATAGAACAGTAATATTTTGCTTAAACCACCAATGGGATCTTCTCCAAAACACCCATACATGGCAAAGAAAATATAGTAAGGCAGCAACACAATAAAATATAAGTCAAACGGAATCATATTTTACTAAACATAATTATTACAACTGAAAACATTCATATGTTTATTTCCCAAATGTTAAAGATCAGAGAAGTAAATAGCTGGTAGTACTTTTGCTTTATGAGGATCATAGAGGGAGATAGATATATAGCCTAACATAAGAACTACCAATACTGGCTAATACCAAATGGTCCATCTTCGTCAAAATAGTGCAGTGCTCGTGGCAGATGGTAATCTTTTCCGGACCATTGAAGGAAGCAGTCGTCAGACCTGTACTAAAAAAGCCTTCATTAGACCCAAACTGCATGACTAATTATAAATCCAAATGAAACCTTCCTTCCCTGAGAAAGTGGCTGCAACCCAAAGGGAAACCAGACTTTCAACAGACCTGACTTTCTGACCCATTCTGGTCAGGATTCAGAAGACTGCATAGTACTGAAACAGCCTAGGCACGAGTGCTTAATGATCTTCTTGTGGCGAGGGACCGAGGTGACAGACAGAGACATCTCAGTCCTCCTTAATACCTCGGCAGAATTTGATACCGTAGATCATGGGATGTTAATGGAGCGCTTAAAGGATTAATGTGCACTTTGTGACACAGTGCTCAACTGGTTCAAATCTTGTCTCACTTGATACACAAAGAGTATCTCCAGGAGTATAGTCCGGTGCATCAATGCCCCGGTCATGTGGAGTGCCGCGGGACTCTATCATCTCCCATTTTATTTGAGGTGTACATGCTACCACTTGGTGGCATTATCAGGCGAAATGGCCTGGGCTATCACTGCTATGCAGATGACACTCAACTCTACTTGTCCTTTGCAGTGGGTACTAAGGACCCATTCTAAATCCTCAGTGGATGTCTAGCTGAGCTCCTTCATAGTATTAATGCCAGTCGGTTGAGTTTGAATCCTGATAAAACAGAGATGCTTGTGGTGGGTCCTCATCCTCTGATAACAAGACTGCAGCTAGGTCAACCACCGGCCTTATGCTTGGTACGCCAAGTGTACGCCATGATCAAATCCTCATTCTTTCACCTGAGGAACAAAGCCAGGATTAAGCACCTCCCAGAGGATCTCCCTGTGCTGGTTCATGCCTTTGGGTCCTCTTGCCTGGACTCCTGCAAGGCACTTTAGCTCGGTCTTTCGGAAACAGAGCTGCATTGTGCTGGTGCAGAACGCTGGGGCCAGGTTGTTAACTAAGCAGACACGTTCTTGCCACATGACACCTGTTCTCCGTTCTCTGTACTGGCCGCCTTTAAAAGGGTGAATCTGTTTCAAGATTTGGCTTGCTGACTTTCACAGCCCTTCATATTCAGGACCCCAGATACCTGGAAGAGCTCCTGACTCCCACTCGCTTACTTTCATCTGCAGGTGATGGACTCCTAACAGTTCCCAGAATCTCCCTGGCTTATTTTTGGGCCCGAGCATTTTTGGGCCACGCTGCTCCTATTCTTTGGAACGCCCAGCCTTGAACAGTTCCAGGGTCCTCCCACCCGTCCCCTGGATATCTTTAAAAACGGGCTCAGGACTTACCTGTTTACCTAGGTGTTTGATGAGTGAACCCTAACCTCTCCGGCATTCAATTCTTACAGTGTCATTCTATTCTATATTCTGTTCATCCTACATTTTTATTTTGTGTTTTTTTTTTTTTATATAGCTTTAAATGTGTTCCTTTTATTTTTTGTAATTTAGCTTTAAACGTGTGAAGCGCTTGGGGTGCCACTGCGAGAAAAGCGCTATTTAAAGAAACTTATTATTATCATCATGTGCAGTATCCTGCCTTCCACAGTGACAAGTACTGGAGGATTCTGGGAAAGCACATCACCTACTCTCTGCCTCCAGCTATATCCATGCTGCTAATACCCATGTACAGACTTATTCTCCAGGGAAAGATCAGCGTGGGAGAGCACCTGGTTACCATTATGTAAAAATAAATAAAGTTAAAAAAATGTTGAGATGAGGGGATTTCTGCTTTAAATCTGATAGAATATGTAACTATAATTTCAGTGTAACTGTGCCATCAGTTCAGCGGTAGGTTGGAGGTGCATCATTGTGTTACGTGATGGCGTGTTGTAATGGCAACGTGATGTCGAGTCGCCATGGTGACGCAGCATCACATGATTGCTCTCTTACAGAGGCCCGCTCTCTCAATCCGTTTCATTGTTATGTGGAAGAGCCTGGGGCCCCTGTAACCGCGATGAATAGCACAGCACCGGCCCACAGCGCAGATTGGGCATGTGCCAATCCGCCGCTGCTTCAGCTGATTAGTTTCACCTGAGTGGGATAAGGGTTAATAAGACTGGTACCTGCCCAAGAGCTGGGAAATGATTGTACACCGGGGTTTGTCACAACATGTTACCTTGTCTGAAACTGAGCCTTTTTACACCAATAACAGGGTGTGGAAGAAAATGCCTAGTCTGAGTTACTTTAACCTCTTCACAGCTGGAGACACCAGAGAATTGCTGTGATTGGGACCTTACATCGCGATATGTGATATATAAACTGATCTGTTGCAGTTATCACCATTTATGAACGTTGCTCTCATCTCCTGTTTTCAAATGTAAGGTAACATTTCAAAACTTTGCAGTTTGGGGCCAAAATACATTGCAGTGAAAAGCACAACACCAAATATCACACAATATGCAACACGCTGACTGATACAAAAGCAGAACATCCACACCACATCACACAATATGCAACATGCTGACTGATACAAAGCAGAACACAATATCACACATCAACAATATGCAACAGTGCTGTATACAAAAGCAGAACATCACATATCACACATCACACAATATGCAACATGCTGACTGATACAAAAGCAGAACATCACATATCACACATCACACAATATGCAACATGCTGACTGATACAAAAGCAGACACACATATACAAATCACACAATATGCAACATGCTGACTGATACAAAAGCAGGAACATCACATATCACACATCACACAATATGCCACATGCGGACTGATACAAAAGCAGAACATCACATATCACACATCACACAATATGCAACATGCTGACTGATACAAAAGCAGAACATCACATATCACACAATATGAACATGTGACTGAACAAAGCAGAAACATCACATATCACACATCACACAATATGCAACATGCTGACTGATACAAAGCAGAACATCACATATCACACATAACACAATATGCACACATGCTGAAGATACAAAAAACACTTTGTGCTTCTTCAAATCGCACTTTGTTTTCGCTACATGGAAATTATTTTCCAGCTGCAAAGGAGAGCGGGGGGCTGTTAAAACTTGTTCTCTCGGCAAGCTTAACTCTCCAGTTCTGCTTCCGGGAGGGGACACACCCAACTTGAAATGCAGCTCCAGGGCGTGGAAAATCATCAGCAACATTTCTGTCTGTATACTACAACAGGGGCGCGCAAAACTTTTGCTCCTGCCCGCCCCCCTGCCTTCTCTCGTACCGGTGCTCACGCCCCCCCCCTCGCCTGATGCGTGTTGTGACGTCTTGCTCATGACCCCGCTGCGTCGTTTGAGACGTGGTGCAGACGGGTGATCGCGGTACGTTGAGGTTGCAGGGGCCTCAACGCGATCCACCGGTATTTAATTTTTAATGCCTGGGGGAGGAGCGGGAAGCCTCTGCAACCACACGCGCCCCCCCAGAAAAATCTCCCCCCCCCAGTTTTGCGCACACCTGATATCTATACCTCTGTAACGCACACTCACTGTGAGGGTGGCACAAGCTGCCCCCGAACGGTTGCACCATCCATTACCATAACCCATACGTGTCACAAAGTCAACATAATGGGAAGCAATGAGTTCTGACCACAATCTTAGGCTAGTATATTATCAAGCCCATTACTACTGGGATCCATTCACACCTGTGCGTCCTCCGGGTACAGACAATCTTTTCAATTTTGTGAAAACCCAATTTTTACGTTATAAATGCTGTTTTAATCAATGTATCTGCTGTGAGCTAGGATGCTTTTGGGTGTAGAGCAGGGATGAGCAAACTGGGGGGCGCGAGATTGTTCCGGGGGGGGGGGGGGGCACGGCGTTACAGAGGTCGATAAGATTTGGCCTCGGGGTTCACTAAACGACTGCAGAGGAGTATTGTACTCAGTTCTGTGACTTTGTAAGGTTTGCTATAGAACAAAAAATGCATGTTACATTATAATACAGAAAAAAGGTAATTTAGGGTTGTTAAAATTGCTAAAGTATTGTCTCAAGTACAGAACTAATTATTAAAGAAAAACACACGTTAGATATGTTGGTCTGGCAGCCTGTACCATCTGTGTGATGACCTCCTATTAAAAGTCCTGTGAGCCATCTTTTCTGGAAAATTAAACATCATTCAGTTTCAATAGAGTTCAATAGAAGCTGAAATCTTCCCAGCAAGGAGAAGATGGCAGGTGAGGATATTATATAGGTATTGTGACTTAGTTACATAATATGTAGTAATCCTATTAACTATAATTCCTACATTAAAACAAATAACAAAAATAAAACCGAGGGAATTCCAATGTGAGAACAGTTTACCGATGTATTTGGCGCTGACTTAAAGCATCGGTGTTTGTGTGAAGTTTATATCTGCCGTACCTACACTGCAAATAGCAGCTCTACTGACACTTCCCGGCCAAGTGTGGAATAAACCGCGCCCCACATTAATCCCCATCCTTCAGTATACTCCCCATCCTTCTGTATACTCCCCATCCTTCAGTATAACTCCATACTTCAGTATCACTCCCCATCCTCATCTATATCCCTCTTCATTATACTCCCCATCCTTCAGATTACTTCCCCATCCTTCAGTTACTCCATCATTCTATTATTACTCCCCATCCTTCGTTATACCACCGTCTCTTTCTTATACTCCCCATCCTTCAGTATACTCCCCGCTCTTCTGTATACTCACCGGTCCTTCATTATACTGCCCCATCCTTCAGTATACTCCCCATCCTTACTATATACTCCCCATCCTTCAGTATATACCCCATCTTCATTATACTACTCCAATCTTACATATATACTCCCCAGCCTTCATTATACTTCCCCATCCTTCAGTATACTCCCCGTCCTTCAGTATACTCCCGACTCCGTTCAGTATACTCCCCATCCTTCAGTAATCCCCATCCTTCATCTTAATCCCCATCCTTCAGATCCTCACACGTCATACTCCCCCCTTCAGTATACTCCCGCCTTCAGTATACTCACTTCATTATACTCCCCATCCTTCAGTATACTACTCACCCATCCTCATTATAACTCCCCATCCTGTCAGTATTACTCCCATCCATATTTGATATCCCCATCCTGCAGTATTAAGCCCCCATCCTTCAGTATACTCCCCATCCTTCAGTATACTCCCCATCCTTCAGTATACTCCCCTCCTGATTATACTCCCCAGCCTTCAAGTAGTACTCTCCCCATCCTTCAGTTACTACACCAACCCGTCCTATTATCCTCCCCATCCGTTTCATTACTCAATAATTCTCTAACTCCCAAGCCTTAGTATACTCCCCATCCTTATACTACCCCCATCCTTCAGTATAATTCCCCGATCCTTCAGTAGTATACTCCCATCCTTCATTTAAGACACCCGTCCTTCATTATACTCCCCGTACCTTCAAGTACTACCCCGTTCATCTTCATATTACTCCCCATCCTTCATTATACTCCCACTCCTTCATTATATACTCCCCAGTCCTTCAGTATACTCCCATCCTCATTATACTCCCCATCCTTCAGTATTACTCCCATCCTTCATTATATACTCCCACTCCGTCAGGCATACTCACCATCCTTCAGTATTTGTTCTTAAACTCCCATCCTCAGTTATACTGTTCCCGTCGATCAGTTAACTCCCGTCCTTCATTATCCTCCCCGTCCTCTATACTCCCACTAGTATACTCGCCATCCTTCAGTATACTCCCCGCCTCCTTCTTAGATACCTCCCCATCCCATTTCCCTCATCTATAACGTCACCCATCCTTCAGTATACTCCCCATCCTTCATTAATATATACTCGCCCATCTTTCAGTGCACTCCATCCTTCATGTATACTCCTCTTCCCCTCCTGATTTATACTCCCCATCCTTCAGTATACTCCCCATCCTTCAGTGTACTCCCCGATCCTCATATACCCCCCATCTCCATTAACGCTCCCCGCCTTCATATACTCACCATCCGTTCATTTTATACACCCCTACTTTCTTATACACCACGTGCCCTTCATTATATACCCCCATCCTTCTTATACTTCCCCCATCCGTCAGTATACTCCCCATCCTCAGTATACTCCCCATCCTTCAAGTATCTCCCCATCCTTCAGACATCCTCCCCATCCTGTTAGGTATACTCCCCTCCGTCGAGTACTACCCAACCATTCCAGCTAGACTCCCCATCCTCAGTATACTTCCCCATCCTGTCAGTATACTCCCCGGCCTTCATTATATCCCCGTCCTTCAGTTAAACTCCCGTCCTTCAGGAACTCCCCGTCCTTCATTATACTCCCCTCCTTCAGGAACTCCCCCATCCTTTTCATTTACCTCCTCCATTACTCCCAGTCATTAATACTCCCCAATCCTTCATTTTTAATCGAATCCCCATCCTTCAGTATATTCCCTCACGGTCAAATATATACTCCCGCATCCTTCAGTATACTCCCCCATCCGTCAGTGATACTGCATCCTCAGTTAGCCCACCTTCAGAGTTACCCACCTTCATATCCCAGATTACCCCACCTTCATGCTTAGTATAGCTCCCCATCCGGTTCATTATACTCCCCATCCGTCATATACTACTCCATCCCAATCCATTTCTTCAGATACTCCCCATCATCGTGATAGAGAGCTCCCCATCCTTCAGGTATACTTACCCTCCTTCAGGATACTACCATCCTTCAGTATACTCCACCTTCATATCCATCGCTTGCAGTATACTCCCCATCCTTCAGTACGTCTTATATCCCCATCTTCGTACTCGATCTTATTACTGCCCATTATATCCATCCTATTTATACTTCCCCACATACTTCAAAATATACTCCCATCCGGTTCATTATACTCACTCCCGGCCTTCATATACTCCCCAGCCCTCATATCTCCATTCATTAGACTCCCCATCTATTTACTCCAGCTATAACCCCACCTCGAACTCTCATCAATCTCCGTCTATTATAGCTCCCCAGACTTCATTATACGCACCATCACGTCAGTATACTCCCCTCCTTCAGTATACTCCCATCGTAGATACCCATCTTCATTATAGCTCCCCCAGCCCTTCAGTAAACTCCCACCACTCACTCACTCCTATGCCTTATATCCCCATCCTGAATTTATACTCCCCATCACTTCAGTATACGTCCTCCCCATATCCTCTACCAGTGTCATATACTCCCGTCCCTTCTATACTCCACTCACCTTCATTAATTAATCCCCATCCTACATTATACTCCCAATCACTTCAGTTATACTGCCCCATCCTTCATTATACTTCCCCAGCCTCTCCATTGCAGTATACTCCACATCCTTCAGTTATACTCCCCATGCCCTTCGATTTAACTCCCATTCCATTACCCTTAGTTACTCCAACCTTCATACTCCCATCCTCAGTAATCTCCCCATCTTCTAGTACTCCCATCTTCATTATAACTCCCCATTTCAGTCATATACTCCCCGTCTCGTACATCATCTATATAATCCCCCATCCTTTCTTATACTCCACCAGTCCTTCATGATATCCCCGCCTTCATTAGTACTCCCCATCCCTTCAGGATACTACACATCCGTCAGTATTACCACCCATCCTGCCATTATATAATCCCCCCCATCCTTAATTAATACTCCCCATCCTTACAGTATACTAACCAGTCCTTCAGTATAATCCCCGTCCTTCATTAACTCCCATCCTTCAGTATATATCCCCATCCTCTTTTCCATCTTCATTACTCACCCATCCTTCATGTATACTCCAACATCCTTGTAGTACATCTCCGTCCTTATCATTACCGATCCGTCTAACTCCCCGTCCTTCTTACGTCTATACTCCCCATCCTTCATTTCTCATCCCAGTCTTTACTCCACCCCATCCTTCAGTATATCCCCATCCTCATATAATCACCTTATGTATAACACACATCCATTCATCCACGAACTTGCCCCTCCCTTCATATAGACTCCCCGATCCTTCATGTATACTAGCCCCCATCCTTCATTATACTTCCCATCCCTTCATATACTCCCCATCCTTCATATATGACTCCCCATCCTTCAATTACTCTCCCCATCTTTCATAACTCCCCGATCCTTCATTATACTCCCGCCCTTCATATAGACTCCTCAGTCTCATATACTCCCACCTTCCATATACTCCCCATCCTTGCAGTATACTCCCTCTCATTAACACTCCGATCCTTTCAGTATACTCCCCATCCTCTTATCCCCATCTTTATATACTCCCATCCTTCAGTATCGCCCAATCCTTCATTATACTCACCCATCCATATCCCTCTTCATATATACTACTCCCATCTCAGTATACCCGTTCATTACTTCAGTATTGCCCCACCTTATTACTTCGATACCCCAATACTCCCATCTCGAACGACTCTATAATCCTTCATATACTCCGTCCCATATCCCGCATCTTGCTTAATCCCACTTCCCATAACGACTTTCAGTTATACTCCCCCATTCCTTCAGTATAACTACCATCCCTCATATACCCCCCTCCTCATTGATATACTCCCCATCTCTTCAGTGAGACTCCCCACCTCATTAGCTACTAACCCCCATCCTTCAGTATCAACTGCCCATCCTTCATTAGCTCCTCAATCCTCATTATATCTCCCCATCCTTTCTTATATACTCCCCAGTCCTTCTTATAGCTCCCCAGCCTTCAATTATACTCCCCATCCTTCATTATAACTCCCATCTCGTATCCCTTCATTATACTCCCCATCCTTACATGATAACGTTCCAACCTTCACGTATATACTCCCATCCGTTCTATACTCCACATCCTTCGTATACTTCCCCATCTCTTCAGTTACTCCCCATCCTTCATTATGACACTGCCACGTCACTTCTTATACTCCCTCATTCACTGATACGTAATATACTCCTCCTCTATACTTACCTTTGCATATACTCCCATGCTTCCACTTTAATATCCCTCTTCCGTATCCCGCTTTTATACTCCCCGTCCTTCAGTATACTCCTCCTCTCTACCCCCATTCATATACTCCCCACTATACCTTAGTACTCCCCGTCCGTTACATATACCCCATCTATATTATCCCCATCATTTTATATCTCTCTCACTTCTATAATACTCCCCTCCTTCATATAACTCCCATCCTTCATTATATCCCATCCTCTTCAGTACTCCCCATCACTCGTCTCCCTCCATCCTCAGATATCAACTCCCATCCTTCTAGCCCATTATCATTATATGTCCCCGTTCCTCAGGTATCCCACTCGTATACTCACCATCCTTCATATACTCCAGCCTCATTAAGCCCTCGCATCCTCATTACTCCACCCATTCTAACCCCCCCAGCTTCAGTGACTCCGTCATTATCGCACCACCTCAGATCTCCATCTTCATATACTCCAATCACCATTCATTATATACTCCACCATCCTTCAGATTTCCTCCCCATCTATAGATTCCATCACTCCATCTTATACTCACCCCACTCCTTCATAGTACCCTCCCCATCCTGATTACCCACCTCGTACCCATCCTCTTTAGCCTTACTCCCCATCTCGTACCTCTCCCATCCTTAGTATCCCCATCCTTCGATCCCTCCTTCATTATACTCCCAATCCTTCAGTATACTCCCCGCGCTTCAGTATACTCATCTCATAGCTTCCCACTCCACGTATACTCCCCATCCTTCAGACCCCCTTCAGAGTCCCATACCTCATGTATCGCCCATCGTCAGTATACTCCCCGTACCTTCATTATACTCCCCCTCCTTCACGGTAGTACTCACGTCCCCTTTAGTATATACGTCCCCACTCCTTCAGTACTCCGTTCATATACTCCCGCCTTATATACACCGTCCTGTCAGTATACTCCCCATCCTTCTGATACTCCCCCATCTTCATATATCCCCATCATCCGTATATATCCCCATCCTTCATATATACTCCCCGATCCTTCAGTATACTCCCAAACTCCTCCTTCATTACTCATACTTCCAATACTCCGTGCCTTACCCAGTATCTAGCCATACCTGCCCGTCTTCCATTATACTCCCGTCCTTCATTACTCACCCAGCCTTCAGATACTATCATCCCCATCCTTCATTATACTCCCATTCCTTTCATTATTATACGCCCATTCCTTCGTTACTACTCCATCCTTCATCGATATCATCCCCAGAGTCCCTCCATGCGGATATACTCCCATTGTTCCTAAGTCCATTCATTATCTCCACCATAATTCATATCTCTACCATCTCAGTACTCTCCCATCCTTCCAGTATACGTCCCCATCCTTCAGATATACTCCCCATCCTATCATGTATACCCCTCCTATTAGACTTCCATTCTTCATTATCACTCCACATCTCTTTCATTAACTCCCCATCCTTCAGTATAGTCTAACCCCATTCATCTATCTACATCTTGTATAATTCCCATCCTTACATATATCCCATCCTCTTCATAATAACCCCATCCTTCAGTCTCTAGAGACAATCTTCCTACCCCAGTCTCATAACTCAGTATATACTCCCCATCCTTCATGATATTCCCATCCTTCCAATATACTCCCCACTCATATCGCCTTCAGTATACTCCCCATCCTTTCCATGCTTCCATACTCCCCAGTCTTCTTTCCCACCTAATACTCCATCCTTCAGTATACTTCCCCAGACCTGTCAGTATAGTCCCATCGTCATTACTCCCCGATCCTTCAGGATACTCCCCATTATTCCCGTCCTTCGGTATCCCCATTCTCCCTGTTCCTTCATACCCCAATC
Source organism: Ascaphus truei (assembly GCA_036426205.1). NCBI lineage: Eukaryota > Metazoa > Chordata > Amphibia > Anura > Ascaphidae > Ascaphus > Ascaphus truei. The sequence goes on along the minus strand of WSYH01000965.1, from coordinate 48,636 downwards.
CTCTTATACTCCCCGTCCTCAGTTATACTCCCCATCCGTCGTTCTTCCCATCTATGATTCCACTTCATATATCCCGTCCTTCAGTTTATTCCCCATCATCCCACGTCCCCCTCCTCTAGTAGCTAACTCCCCATCCTTCATTTATAAGCTGCCCATACCTCTAGATACTCCCATCCGTACATATCTCCCCATCCTTCATTATATCTCCTTATTACATCCTCTTTCACACTCCCTTCTTCAGTATCCCATCTATCGTACTCCCCTATTATATACGCTTCCGTCCCTCTTACTCCCCATCCTTCATTATACCCCCGCTCTTCAGTAACTCCCCTCACTTCATTATACTCCCCTCATCCTTCAGTATACCTCCCCATCCTTAAGTATACTCCCATCCTAGTCAGTATACTCCATCCCCATTACTTCATCTTAGTATTACCCATCCTCCTTACTCCCATCCTTCAGATATCCCCCATCCTTCAGTAGGATATCCCCATCCTTCATCTATACTCCCCATCCTCAGTTATACTCTCCCTCCTTCAGTTTATACTCACCTCTCTTGACTCCATCCTTCAGTATATCTCTCCATTCCCTTCAGTATGACTCCCCATCCTTCATTAACTCCCATCCTTCAGTATACTCCCCATCCATTCTTTTACTCCCCAGTCCTTTCCGAATACGCCCCATCCTCTTATGTAACTCCCACCCAGTTACTCCCCCACTCAGTATACTCACCCATCCTTCATATACTCCCCATCCTCAATACTCCCATCCTTCTATATCACTATACATCCCCATCCTTCATACTACTCCCCATCCTTCATGTATACTCCCCAGCCTTCATTCATACGTCACCTTCTATTCCACGTATACTCCCCCACCTTCTATGATCCCCATCTTCTATAAGCCCCACTCATTACTCCATCCTATACTCCCCGATCTCATTACTACCCCTTACCATTACATATACCCACACGTCCTTCAGTATACTCCCCATCCTCACAATCCCATCCTTCATATATTACCCCCATCTGTCAGTTATACCCCCCTCCCTTTCAGATACTCCCGTCCTTCAGTATAATCGTCCTCATACTGTCCATGTCTACTTCCATCCTATACTAACTCCCCACCTTCATTATACTCCCCGTCCGTCAGTTAATTCCATCCCTTCATACCACCTCCTCATTAATCCCCATCCTTCATTAAATCCCCTCCTTCATTAACTCCCCGTCCTGTCAGTTTATACCATCTTATATACCCCATACTTCTTAGTATACTCACCATCCTTCATTATACTCATCCTTCCTCCTCCTTCATTTTACTCCCATACTCAATCCTCCTCTACCCAGTTCCTTCATAATACTCCCCATCCTTCATTACTCCCCATCCTTCATTATAACGCCCATCCTTCATTATATCGGTCCCCTCATTAATCCCCGTCCTTCAGTTATACCCACCTCCTTCAGTATACTCCCCATCCTTCATTATACCGTCCCTCTACACTCCCTCATACTCCCCAAATCTTCTAATACTCACCTATCCTTCATTATACTCCCCATTTCATTATACTCCCCCATCCTTCATATACTCCCCTCCTGCATATACTACCACCATCCTTCATATCACTCTCCCCATCCTTCGGATACTCCCCATCCTTCAAGTATACTCCCCATCCTTCATTATACTCCATCCGTCAGTATTACTCCCCATCCTCATTATACTCCCCATCCTTCCTATACTCCCCATCCTTCAGTATATCCCAATCCTTCAGTTTACTCACATCTTCACTGATACTTCCCAATCCTTCAGAGACTCCCCATCCTTCATTATAGCCTCCCGTCGTCATTATATCACCACCTTAGAGGCATATACCCATCTTCAGTATTACTCCCATCCTTCAGTATACTCCCCATCCGCGTAGATCCCCATCTTCAGTATACTCCAATCCTTCAATTATACTCCCCATCTCAGTATACTCACCATCCTATTATACTCCCATCCTTTCAGTATACTCCCCGTCCTTCATTATACTCCCACCTTCAGTATCTCCCCATCCTTCAGTATAATCCCCATTCCTGGTATACTCCCCATCCTTCATTATACTCCCCATCATTCAGTCTACTCCCCATCCTTCAGTTACTCCCGTCCTTCATTTATAGCTCCCCGTCTCTTCATTATATCCCTCCTTCAGAATACTACCATCCTTCATTACAATCCCATCCTCATTAACTCCCCCCATCCTTCATTATACTCCCGTCATTCAGTATTATACTCCCCATCCTTCAGTATACTCCCCATCCTTCATTATATACTCCCCATCCTTCAGTATACTCCCCGTCCTTCAGTATATACTTCCCCAAATCCTCAGAATAAATCCCCATCTTCATTACACTCCCCACCTTCATTAGACTCACCAGACTTCATTATACTCCGGTCCTGCAGTATATACTCACCTCCTTCAGTGACTCCCATCCTTCATGAATATAATCCCCATCCTCATTATACTCCCGTCCTTCAGTATATACTCCCCATCCTTCAGTATACTCCCATCCTTCATTACACTCCCCGTCCTTCATTATACTCCCCATTCTTCATTATACTCCCCATCCTTCATTATACTCCCCATCCTTCAGTATACTCCCCATCCTTCATTATACTCCCCATCCTTCATTATACTCCCCATCCTTCAGTATACTCCCCATCCTTCAGTATACTCCCCATCCTTCAGTATACTCCCCATCCTTCTGACGCGCTCATGGATTCGGGGTGACACTCGGCAGCTTCGGTGGAAGACCGGACCTGCAGGAATACCTCTGAATAGTGTGAGAATAACTCCTGTGGGAAACTTGCAGATATTGGAACTTGTTTCTCTGTGTTTGCTCTTCAGGAGAAAATACACATGTATTTCACAATGGCAACGTGCCTTCTGTTCTGTAAAGTCCATTTCTAGCGGTTACCATTGTAGATCTATTAAACAATCTGATTATTCAGTTATCCAGTGAACTTGCAATTTGAAACGGTGATCAACCCAGGCGCCTGCTTTAAATATTTGCAATATACAGATCCAGATTTAGTGAGGATGTGTCTGGGCTCTCATTTTGGTTCACATGCTGTTTATTGTAGAGATGAACGGGTCCGGATTCTTGAAATCTGAACCAACCTGAACCTCGCCAATCCGAGGATAATTTAATCAGAGGTTCGGATTGGGGTGCTGGACCGGGCCGAAAACGAGGCAAACCTCCCTTCCAAGTATAAATCTTTCACCCCCTCCCACCCCTCACCCGCCTCCTACCCCTCCCACCGCTCACCCCTCACACTCCTTGCCTCCCACACCTCACCCCTCCCATCCCTCACCCCTCCCACCCCAAACAGAGCGGGAGAGTGACACAGATATAGAGATTGGCAGAGGCTAGCAGAGAGAGAGTGACAGACAGAGAGAGAGAGAGAGTGACAGACAGACAGAGAGAGAGAGAGAGAGAGAGAGAGTGACAGACAGAGAGAGAGAGTCACGCAGAGACAGAGATTTGTTTTTTTAGAACCGAACCCAGAATCAAAACACACAGTCGAGTGCCCGTCTTTCTCAAATTTATACCACGCTTAACACTGCAAATATTTAAGCATTCTGCATGTATCGGAGACTCCTGAGACCAAGTCTTTCTCTCCACTATTCTATATGAAATATATATAGTATCTCAGAACATATATACTGTACTACACGATATACATATAGCATCTCCGAACATATATACTGTGCTACACGATATACATATAGTATCTCCGAACATATATACTGTGCTACACGATATACATATAGCATCTCCGAACATATATACTGTGCTACACGATATACATATAGCATCTCCGAACATATATACTGTGCTACACGATATACATATAGCATCTCCGAACATATATACTGTGCTACACGATATACATATAGTATCTCCGAACATATATACTGTGCTACACGATATACATATAGCATCTCCGAACATATATGCTGTGCTACACGATATACATATAGTATCTCCGAACATATATACTGTACTACACGATATACATATAGTATCTCCGAACATATATACTGTGCTACACGATATAGATATAGCATCTCCGAACATATATACTGTGCTACACGATATAGATATAGCATCTCCGAACATATATACTGTGCTACACGATATACATATAGCATCTCCGAACATATATACTGTGCTACACGATATACATATAGCATTTCCGAACATATATACTGTGCTACACGATATACATATAGCATCTCCGAACATATATGCTGTGCTACACGATATAGATATAGCATCTCCGAACATATATACTGTGCTACACGATATAGATATAGCATCTCCGAACATATATACTGTGCTACACGATATACATATAGCATCTCCGAACATATATACTGTGCTACACGATATACATATAGCATCTCTGAACATATATACTGTGCTACACGATATACATATAGTATCTGAGAACATATATACTGTGTTACACGATATACGTATAGTATCTCAGAACATATACCGGTAATATACTATGGTTATACTATGGTAGGGGTATTAGCGGTTAGGGTAGTGGGTTAACGTAAGGGGTTTTAGTGGTTAGGGTGAGGGATATTAGGGTAAGGGGTTAAGGTTTCTAGGGTAGGGGGTCACGTTAGTATTAGGGGGTTAAGATTAGGATTTTTCGGGTAAGGGCTAAGGTTACGGACTTACCTTGACGGCAAAGCGGCCGGTATCTGAGTGTCCCTGTGGCGAGGTCACTTGCGGCTAGACGCCAGCGGTCACTTGGTCGCGGCGAAACGCCGCTACCGAATGTCCTAGACCGGTCTCCTGCTGGTACGTGAATCTGTTTTTGTATCAATCTTCAAGCCAGTCTTCAAACACTAAACCAACACAGCCAGGCAGCAATGAAACGGTCAATAATTAACGCAGCTCTGACATTGTAATGGCTTTCTGTTTTACCCCCCCTTTAAATGTCTGTTGTTACAATGTGTCATGTTCCTGGTTCCCTTCTCATATCCAAGGAATAATGAATTCCCCTGTGTACTGGATGTGATTGGGTGGGGTACTGGAAGCTGAACTTAAATGCCACAACCTGGTTGAAGGAAAGGACACTTTGGACCAATCTCTCTGAGTCACCCACAGGGCTGTTTGCTTGTTGCCCTCCTGGGTCACGGCCAACGTTACCTATCACAGTACTGACCCACACAGACAACCTGTGCATTAAAGCGGTGACACTGGGTCTCCCAGCACATGTGAGAAGATCTCCTCCTATGCCAGTCCTGGTATCATGATGAGGTCCCTGCTGCAGTGGGCAGGTGTTTTCCTGGCATTCGTCTCTGCTGGGTTCTTGATAGTGGCAACTTGGACGGACTGCTGGATGGAGAATGCAGACGACTCATTGGAGGTAAGAAAGTAATAATACTGCTGAGCATATCACTATTAATGATAATAATATGAACAATTCTGTTTTTTCTATAATAATCAGATAAATAATAATAGTATCAGCCACTATGTATATATTGCTTTTTCATGTTTAATATAATATTTCATGCAACTTTCCCCATTGTGTACCCTATTTTCCAGTATTGTATCATTTATATGGTTCCTGTAAGGCGCTGTGTATATGATGGGTATTATATTAATAGAATAAACTAGGTACCCCATAGCTGGGAGGCTAAATGGTTCCTTGGGTTCATTTCGCTGTTAAAGACCCAACGCTTGCATTTCATTAGGTTCTGACATTGTAACAGCCTTTACACGCATTGGTCTCAAACATTGACCCAGACTAGTGGTTTTCGACCTCTTGTTTCTCACTGTGTGTAAACGTGCGTTACACTTGTGCTGCTTCTACGTAATGTTTAAAAAAATGCTGGTTCCCTTTTCAATAAACCCAGAGCTCATTCTCCTGTTTTCTTTATTTGTTCCCATAAAATGAGCTCCCTGGGAATACTAAACTTTTTTTGCCTAGTCAAAGCTGCCTTTTCTGGACAGTTTGTTTAGCGAAATGCGAATGCGTTTTGCACGACAGTTTACAAGCATCTCCAGCTGTTCTAATCCCGCGTGTCTTTCCTATAAATATATGGGTTTTGCCTCTGCGGCTAGGATGGGAGAAAGGAGAGATCTGGGCTCTTCTCAAGAAGCCTTTACACATGTGATAGTGAGAAAAACAGGATTAGGTGAGCTCAACCCATCCCATATATCTGTGGCAATGCCTTGGGCTGCGTCCATACACCCGTGGACCGCACATACGCCCACTATATCCGAGGCGTTAGGAGCGTTGATCGGGACAGAGAAGTGGCCATACATTTATGGGAAACAAATACAAACCTCTGCGCATCTTTCCATGCACTTTATTACTAACGTTTATCTTTTCATCAAAAATGATGTACGCCTGCTAACCAAATCAAGGCAAAGTCCATTTAAGCCGGTGCGGTACCCATACTAAATGTAAAGTATTTTGACCTGTCTCGTGGACTAAGCATCTTCACCATTCCAATACACGGTAGCAGGCTGGGACTGAACAACAAGGGAACGTGGGAGATGTGATAATGGGTTAAATAAATCATCACACGTGATATGTGCCTTATAAAAGGTATGGGGAGGGGGACTGGTCCCCTCTCTTTTTTTACATGGATATGAAACAGGGGTCCTTGGGGTATAAACTCAGTATTTTCACCCCGGTACTGAGATCTTACTAATAAAGGTAGCACTGTTACTGTATATCCACTCCAGGGGAAACAAAATGGAGGCTTAAATCTCCAGCGTGACACGAACCAATAGGAAGCCCAAATGTCATTTGTCGCAACAAGCTATTGGCCCGCGTGACGCAGTGGATTTTAATAACCAGTAAGTACCAGCGACACCTTTCCTGGTACGTATCTCGAGAACCAGCGAGTCTCGCAGCGGAAATGAACGTGTCTCACATCCGAAGACCCCCCGCTGCCTACCCATTAAACAGAAAGGGGCGAGGGGCAGAGCCTTAATTGTTACAATGTATACTCATCTCAGCTGGCCTGCAATGTATTTATTTTATTATAATCACCCGGTTTTGGGCCATAAAGGGCAGATTCACACAGCCTCTGTTTGCAATCAGAATAAGATGGATCTTCATGGACATTTTGCTTTTGCCAGGGTAATAATTATCAAAAGACAGCAAAACTCGAGCTACGATTTAAAACAACTTTGAAATGACCTATTCATGAATCACTCTTACCAACCAAGACCTCTCTGGGCTATTAACCCCATCACTTCCAGATGGCCCCATAAACTTTTGCAACTGGGTAACCACACTTCTAAATCAATTGTATATGTTTAATGTATTGAATCACTTAGAGTGAAGCTGAAGAGGTCCAAAGCAATGAGTCCCAGGCCACTCGGGCACTTAAGAAGTCTTAGGAAACATGCAAGTCGTTTACTGCATACTCAATGGACAAATTAACTTCCTTTTTATCTCAATTGTTTTGGTCATTGACGGGGTTAAATTCTGATGTACATACTGTACCACTCGCTGGGGAGAGGACTGCTCCGATGGCTCGATATAAAATGATTTCCCTTTGATAAGTAGCACACTAACCTTGTCTTCCATACACAAAGGCACCTCTAGGTGTTATCTGGTATAAGTGCCTCATTAACAGGAGCATTAGTTAATGACGGCAACTATTCTCACGTATCTGAAATTAGACTAAATGCCAGCCCTCTGAGAGCACGCCCGAGGCATTAATGCATGAAAGAGCTGGGTTTTCTTCTCTGCCTAATGACCTCAGAGATTTGTTCACTATGTCCATGCAAGCAAATGGCCCTCCGCCCTCCACCTCCTGCAGGGGCACCGAGCACCTGGACGCTACACCCAGGACATACCTGAACACGAGAGGTAACGCTCAATGTCACTTTTCATGGTAACATTGGTATGTGTAAATAAAGAGTTCCACCAAGCGCTAGGAATTAAGGGGGTCATGCACCAAGCGCTAGGAATTAAGCGGGTCATGCACTAAGCGCTAGGAATTAAGCGGGTCATGCACTAAGCGCTAGGAATTAAGCGGGTCATGCACTAAGCGCTAGGAATTAAGCGGGTCATGCACTAAGCGCTAGGAATTAAGAGTAATGCTGCATGCACAGGGCAAGTAATGCTGCATGCACAGGGCAAATAATGCTGCATGCACAGGGCAAGTAATGCTGCATGCAGAGGGCAAGTAATGCTGCATGCACAGGGCAAATAATGCTGCATGCACAGGGCATGTAATGCTGCATGAACAAGGCAAGTAATGCTGCATGCAGAGGGCAAGTAATCCTGCATGCAGAGGGCAAGTAATGCTGCATGCAGAGGGCAAGCAATGT
>WSYH01000965.1:16360-39974 GCA_036426205.1 Ascaphus truei | reverse complement strand
GCAGAGGGCAAGTAATGCTGCATGCAGAGGGCAAGTAATGCTACACGCAGAGGGCATGTAATGCTACATGCACAAGGCAAGTAATGCTGCATGCTGAGGGCAAGTAATGCTGCACGCACAGGGCAAATAATGCTGCATGCAGAGGGCAAGTAATGCTGCATGCACAGGGCAAGTAATGCTGCATGCACAGGGCAAGTAGTGCTGCAAGCAGAGGGCAAGTAATGCTGCAAGCAGAGGGCAAGTAATGCTGCATGCACAGGGTAAGTAATGCTGCATGCAGAGGGCAAGTAATGCTGCATGCAGCGGCCAAGTAATTCTGCATGCAGAGGGCCCCGCGTGCAGGGGGGGTGCTTGGCGCCGAGGAGACCAGGCAGGGGTGCGCACAGCGAGAAGTTTGCGCACCCCTGTATTAGATTATACTGTATTATATAAAAATACAAAAATAGATACAAAACCTGGCGCATAAGTTAGTGTGATTAAAGTCCAAATAGAAAGGATCAAGTGATTAATAGTCCTACTTCTACGACTTGGAGTAGTCGGTGAGAAATGAACTCAGTTCACAGTTCCTAGAGGTGGAAGCCAGTTCTTCTCATTGGATGGAATTAATCCTGCATATGTGAGATATTAAGCAGAAAGAACAAACATTGCGCAGTATATTTAAACAGACAACGATTATTTTCTGAATGCTGGGTTCACTAAAATGCCTACTTACTAGAAGTAGCTAGATCGCATGCAGGGGAGAGAAACTGTGCTTTAAACCTTCCTGGCCCCGGGAGCTTCTGGTGTGGCACGAACCCCTCGTGGTGTCCTTAGCCTCCGTGGGTCTTGAAAAGTTGTCTCTTCCGATCTTGTCTTTAGGAATCCTGCACCTTTTTCTCCGGTAAGAAACAAAGAGGGACAGGGGATTGCGCAGCACAAACAAACTTTAATGACGCCTTTCCTAAAACACAAATAAAATACTCACAAGTGAAGGTGAGTTTAAAAACAATAAAGAAGTGCCCGGCCCAGCACACACAGCAGCCGCCTCAGTCACTGAGAGTCCTTCCCGGTACCGCGTGTACCTCGCGTGTATCCGGCGTAGTTGGATGATGTCACCGTCTTCAGTATTGACTGGCAGCTGGAGTGTCTGAGACAACGCTTCTTAGGCTCCTCCCTACGCGTTTCGTGACGGGGAACGTCACTTCGTCAGGGGATTGTGGAGCCTCATCAATCCCGTGTCATTTTTATAGCCGCAGGTTAACCCCTTATATGGAGGGACCACCTGAGACTACTTGAAAGCAACATGTTCCTAATGTCCTGGTAATTATAACCAGCGGGGTTATTAAGGAAGCATCTTGAAATGAAAGCACTTAAAAGCACTTTAAAATGACCCATGCAACATATTAAATGTACATAAATCACATAAAAATACATATAGGTAGAACTGGATATGAGCAAAAGATTATGAGTATCTTGTGGATAATTATTTACAAAAAAGAAGCTAGGTCAAAATCAATATTTAACCCTTTGGGCTGCAGTGTTTGTAGAGTATAGATCCAGAAGGTTTCTTGTTGGGAAACCCTCTGCAATCTATCTCCTCCTCTTACACCTACCTTTGGGCAGTCTATGCCGATACATGTGAGCCCCTCAGGGGACATGTTGTGATGTGTTTTGAAATGGTTAGACACACTATGTGTCTCTAAACCTTTCTTGATGTTGTACACATGTTCGGCAAATCTCCTTTTTAGTGGTCTCCCTGTTCTTCCCACATATTGGAACTTACAGGGACATTCTAAGAGATAAACACAGAAATTGGATTTACAGTTAATGAATGTGCGAATTTCAAAGTTTTTACCGGTGACATTAGATCTGAATTCCTTGCACTTTATTCCATAACTGCACCCAATGCATTTTTTACAGGGGAAATATCCCTTAAGGTCCTTAAGCCACATAGTATCTCCAGGTCCCTGTTTTTTCTTGGGGCAACTGGGGGCCAATAAAGATTTTAAATTCTGGGCCTTTCTATAAACAATTTGTGGTTTGTCAGGTAATATGGACTGTAGGATGGGATTATATACTGTATTATATACTGTATTCTTCCGCTGAGCCTGCCTGTCTTTCCTTACTCTGTTAATGACTTGTCCCTATCTTGCAGCGAAATTAGTGGCCACTCGTGGATTGATGATAACCGCAGATATTCTGGCAGGGTTTGGGTTCATCATCCTTCTCCTAGGGCTGGACTGCGTCAAATTCCTCACGGATGCGCCGGACATCAAGTTAAAGATCTGCTTAGTGGCGGGCATCACGCTGGTTATCGGAGGTAAGAAAAGGCAGAGTGGCGCCTTTTTTACACATAGCATAACCGGTCTAGGACGGTTGGTCGCGACCAAGTAGCCGCCATCGTTCAGAGCAGTCACTCGCCGCAGGGACATCTCACCCCAGACCGCTTCACCGCCAAGGTAAGCCCTTAACCTTAGCTTTAATACCCCTTGCCCTAAAAACCCCTTGCCCTAAAAACCTTACCCCGGTCCCCTTACCCTAAAAACCTCTTACCCCAATGCCAATTACCTACCTTGGGGCCGAAACGGCCAGCTGCCAAAAGGCGACAGCGGAATGTCCCGGTGAATTAACGGCGGCAGCTAAAGGCCTACAGCAAAATGGCCATGTCCCCTCATCCCATTCCGTACCACAACATGTTCTGTGTATGTATGTATGTAGGCATGCATGTATGCATGTATGTATGTATGTATGTATATATGTATGTATGTAATGTATGTATGTATATATGCATGTCTGTCTGTATGTATGTATGTATGTATGTATGTATGTATGTATGTATGTATGTATGTAGGCATGCATGTCTGTCTGTCTGTATGTATGCATGTATGTATATCTTTATTTGTATAGCACCATCCATGTACATAATAGGTCCCTGCTTCAAAGCAGTAATACAGTACATGTCACAATGGGAATAAGTGCTACAGACATAAAAGGATTATTAGGAAAATAAGTCCCTGTCCCGAAGAGCTTACAATCTAAGTGGGTATGTCCAATGTATCCTCGGCTGAATACCAGACAAATCAATCCAATATTAAGTAAGAGGTGTTTTTCTAGAGCATGATTCAGCACAGGTTGTTCTGACTATATTACAAAGAAGGAGGTCAATGATAAAGCACAGGAAATATGTGCATCAAACGTTTATTTCCCGGGCCATTGGCTCCTATATTATGTATAAGGCACTCGTTAACCAATGGAAGGCTTGCTATTTAATCATCACGTTTCTAACATTTCATGCAAGCCTGCCGGACATTGATGTTTGATGTTTGCATGGATTATTTCGGGGCAGATAAAAGACAATCAATCTTAGAACCCGAGACGCAGAACTTGGCCCAATTCCATGTTCCCCATCTTTCCCCTCCCTGGCTCCTCCTGTTATGCTATATTGCCAATTTGCAAATCACTTAGTAACACAATGGGCATTATTATTCATTAAGCGGGCGATCGCGGCGAGATCGTGGGAAAACTGACATTCAAGTCAATACACTTTATAAATATGGGCGAATGAGTCAACATAGGTACAAAAATCATATTATTGGGGTTATTCCTTAAACTGCACGGAGCAGAATCGCATAGAAACTCCCGTTAAAGTCAATGGAAGTTTTTGTGCGCTAGTGCCCCTATCCGCACTGCCATAGTTTAATGAATAACCCCCATTGTCTCCAAGAGACACATCGTTAGAAATGACTCACGGTATCAGTATCACAAAACCATCTTGTTTATAGGTGTCTCCAGTACATTGGGGCCTCAACTACAGAACGATTGTGTACTGTATACTGGTTTATAGATTGCTTAGCCCATAAAGGGATCTGATCAGTTGCCGTGATCCAGCTGCAATATAGTGGTCTGAGAAGTGATTCATGTCTTGTAAGAAGATGTTTCCGGAGTCTTGCCTGTTTTACGTCTGGTTTCTCTTTCCATAAGGTGTCCCGGGAATCATTGGATCAGTGTGGTACGCCATTGATGTTTACGTGGAGCGATCGTCCTTGGCCTTCAACAATGTTTTCCTAGGGATCCAGTATAAGTTTGGCTGGTCCTGCTGGCTGGGAATGGTCGGGTCTCTGGGCTGCTTTTTATGTGGAGCGGTTCTCATCGGCTGTTATTATTTCTTTCAAGGTAAATACATTACAGAGAGGGCTCTGTTTTACCTCACTTGTTATCACCATAAACCGACTGAGCAAGTCCTACAATACACAGCAATCTGGGGCAAACTACATTTCTGGAATGTTTTAATACCTTTTAAATTGGACCAACGTGAAAGTTCTTCATGAATATGTATATATGTATGTACATATGTGTGATTGTTTGTATGTATATATGTATGATTGTATGTATGTATGTATGTACGTATGTTTGTATGTATGTATGTATGTTTGTATGTATGTACATATGTGTGATTGTTTGTATGTATATATGTATGTATGTATGATTGTTTGCATGTATATACGTATGTATGTATGTATGATTGTTTATGTACGTATTGTGACAAACGCCCCTCTTTTGTAGCGCTGACGTCTGTCTGGGTTCTTCCCGACACAGTCTTCTAGGGTTAATTATACAACAAACAGGATCATGCAAAGTACTATATTGCTTAAGTCAGGCTTCTGCCTGCTTTATTTTCATCCAAGTAAGGTACTGCAGCTTTAACATGTGTAGGTTAGAGGCACTTAGACATTTTCATTCAGCAGTTCACTTACATCAGTATACCAGTCCACCACCCACTTCCCTTCCCTTCCCCTTCCCCGCACCCCATTATTTTTGCATTCACTTATATCAGTGTCATAGCATTCCACACAGTGTCACTTTTAAAAAATAAAAACCAAATCATATAAAGAAATCCTATCCCTTTCAGGGAACTAACTACACATCAGAATCAGCCTCTAACTGCGAACTAACTGGGCCAACTAACCTGGTTCCCCAGCTTAAAACAATGCCCTCTCATTTAGGGTCACTAGATACAGCATAGTCTTTTAGCAACAGCAATAAACATTTGTTTTGTTTTGTCTTATCTGTTCGTGGTGGGAACACGGTCCCAAGTGTCCAGGCAAATCCTCTGGTACTGTGATACTTGGAGGGGCCGTCCACCCCGAACTGGATTCTGGGGAGCAGCGATACCCCCAGCCTCCAGGCTCTAAGGAGAGAGAGTGAAATGCAAAACCTCTCTGCTCTAAATACCTGTGCATGTGATTAGAAGAGCAGGTGAGGGAGAACTAGAGCCATTGTAATCTGTGGTCTGGATTTTCCATCCAGCTGCCTGAGTTAATGGGAAGGTGTGGAACGGATCATTTGTAACTATTCCTGAACTTTCTGACCTAAAATGGGGCAGAAAGCTGCCTAACATCTTTGGACTATGTCACATATCCCCCTCCCCAGCTCACACCTACTGGGGTGAGCGGCCATGGACCTCACTCGGGTGAGCGTCCTACCTGAAATACTTGAGCTAACTCCTCAGTACAATATTAAGTATTCACATGACACGAATATGAACTTTTTCCACGGCAATTATGGACAATAGGTTTCGTCATAAGAGACTATACTTGGCAAACATATTTTGTTGCTCTCTATTAGGGAACTATTTTGAAAAATAAGTGTCTAGCACACATTCTTACAACCCAGGATATGCTAAATATATTCACAAAACCAGACAATTTCTACTCTAGAATATGAACCTCATTATATATTTACCAACCGAAAAGGGCAATTTTTTCCTATATTGTAAGCTACCAATATTTTTTTTTTTCTTATACTACAGCCTTGTAAACTTAAGGGCCATCAACCCTGTATATTAATTTGTAGTTTAGCTACATTTTCAACACAGAGAACCAATATAACATTGTAATATTGACAAAATGCTTATTCTAGAGGCCTAATATAGCATAACTACACTAGCTTATTTGCAAAGTTAAGTGACATAGTCCACTCATATAACATAGAAATCGGTCATTCCCAAACATTTTTCCTTTTTTTTCTTCCTGACTTCCAGTCCATTACATGTTCTGACTTCATTTCAACACCCGCTGCAACCTGCAAATGACTGGACTGTTTCTTTAGCTTCTGACGGAACTCTGGGGCCGGATAATCTTTGTCTTTATATTGTGGTAATTAACAATTGAATGATCACGTGATAAAGTCACAAGAGCATTCACAGAAGTACATTTGGGGTGCACATCACAATAAACATTTTTAAATTTTCTAACAATGCTATAGTGAAAAACCAAAGTGAAAGTGAAAAAGTGAAACTCATATTTACAATTAAAACACGTTGCGCTGATGATGTAAACCCTTAGCAAGATGTAAGGTGATATCATATATTAACTGAAGACCTGGGCCTATAAGCGTTAATCGCTGATTTATCCTCCTGCCTATTGGTATAAGAGTAAGGTCCTAGGTATACCACAATTAATTGCCAAATGAAAAACAGCTGGAGGAGCGTCATCAACCATATGATATGTACAGCACTATGTATGGCTACAACCCTAAACCATAAGCAGCGTCCACACTAAAATAATATGTAAGCCAGTGGGAATTCCCTCACTCATAAGCTATCATATGAACGCTACTTGCTTGCAAGTAGCAGAGCTCCAACATCGCTCTCAACAAGTACTGGGTGTCCCTGTGACTAGTGGCAATGATGAGATGGTAGCTGTAGAATATAGAGCCATATGGTTACAATCTATGATTAAATTGCACAGATGAATCAGGGGGATTCCCTATACATAAGCTATCATATAAACGTTGCTTGCTAGCAAACAACACAGCTCCAACACCGCTGTCAAGTTTTACTAGGGATCCCTGCACTGGTGTCAGAAAATGGTAAGTACTCGTGTATCACAGTTGTGGTGTGATACTTAGCTGTGTGATATCGCATCGTCTGCTGCTGCTGGTACAGGTAAATAGAGCCGTCAGTGCTGCCGGAGCGCTCCTCCTAACTGCTGCTTGCTCGGGATCAGCTGCCAACGTGAAGTGACGTCACCACGTCACGGTGCCCACGCCCTACGCGTTTCTCTCCAGGCGGAGCTTCGTCAGGGGCAGGTGGATGCCGGGACTCAGGACCTGCCACATTAAATAGCCCTATAACAGGTGTATAGAATGAAGTGTTAACCTCTTACTGCCACTGAAGGCAGACACCAGAGTTCATAATACGCGGCGCATGTCCCTAATACCCGACCATGGTAACACTATCACTGCTAGAAATAAAATGAAAATTAAATTAAGTAAAAGAAATCACAATCATGGTGATAAACTTACTTATGTACAACTACAGCGCAAAAATTAACTTGACAGTTAGGAGGAGCGCTCCGGCAGCACTGACGGCTCTATGTACCAGCAGCAGCAGTAGCAGAAGCAGACGATGCGATATCACACAGCTAAGTATCACACCACAACTGTGATACACGAGTACTTACCATTTTCTGACACCAGTGCAGGGATCCCTAGTAAACTTGACAGCGGTTGTTGGAGCTGTGTTGTTTTTGCTAGCAAGCAACGTTTATATGATAGCTTATGTATAGGGAATCCCCCTGATTCATCTGTGGCAATTTAATCATAGATTGTACCATATGGCTCTATATTCTACCAGCTACACCACATCATCATTGCCACTAGCCAGGGACACCCTACTTGTTGAGCGTTGTGTGGAGCTCTGCGACTTGCAAGCAAGTGCTTCATATGATAGCTTATGAGTGAGGGAATTCCCACTGGGCTATACATATTATTTTAGTGTGGACGCTGCTTATGGTTTAGTGGTTGTAGCCATACCATAGTGCTGTACATATCATATGTTTGATGACGCTCTCTCCAGCTGTTTTTCATTTGGGCAATTAATTGTGGTATACCTACGACCTTACTTCTATACACCAATAGGTCAGAGGATAAATCAGCTGATTAACGCGCTTTTCTAGTGTGCCCTAGTCTTCAGTTAATATATTGATATCCTCTCAATCTTTGCGACAGAGGTTTACATCATCAGCGCAACGTTTTTTATGTGTATATATGAGGTTTACTTTTTCACTTGTCACTTTGGTTTTTCACTATACGCATTGTTAGAAATTTAAAATGTTTATTGTGATGGCTGCACCCCCAAATGTACTTCTGTGAATTCCCTTGTGGACTTTAGCACGTGATCATTCCAATTGTTATTTATATACACTTCTGTACATAGGTACACTCACTAGTGTTATTTAACCTTGATCACTTTATATAATTAGACAATTGTTTAGTGAGCAGTGTGCCATACTCTGTGTTGTTTGGATTTCTTTCATATTGTGGCCCAGATGGCTGATCCGAATATTCAAGGCCAGCCGTGTGACCTTCGTCTCTTTTGCTTTGCAACCGCTGAACGTTTATGGTACTTCCTACTGCCATTGTAGTTTCCTCACGCCATCATCTCCAGAGATTTGGGTTTTCCCTTTGTGGGCAATTATATGGTACTTAGAAATAAGCAGCTGATTTACCTTGGAGCAGAGCCCTTCACTATTTGATGAGCTCTCACTTAACTCTGGCTGTGTACCCCGTTGGCATTTTTTAACCGGTTTGCAGCTGCGGAGCAGGCATGTAGTCTTGGGCCTCTCTTTCCTGAGGTCTTTCATTTTATTTCAGAGCTGAAGTACCCGGTCTGGAACCCAGTGACGCATTTCTCAGGTTTGATAGCGAATCCTGTTCTTGTGTCATCCTACTCAGAGACTGCGATTTTTAATAGTTGCTGCTCTTTCATAATGGAGGAATCTGTTTCGTCACCATGCGGGGCACGGTTAGAATGTATCTGACAGACAAAGGCTGCTTTATTCCTGCGATTGATACTGACGAATTTTCATCCCTCTGCTAGGCACCTGTAGGATGATGTTCGGCGCCGTTTACGCCGATAATTTTCTCTTTCCTTCTTCCTTGGATAGAGCTTTACAGTGCTTCTGAATTATCTCTAATGCTTTTCCTCCTTTTCAAAACGTTAAGTTCCTCCACAGCGAGATTCTGTTTTGTGCATACAATGTCGCAATTCTGTTCTCAGAGCGTTCATTTCTTCGTGGTGGTGCTGGCTCTGAGATGGTGCATCATGCATTCTGTAATGCTTCCTTGCACTTCTAATTTTTCCTGAGTCAACTGTTTCTTTCACTTTTTCTGCTTTGGTCAGTCAATCTGAATTTTTTCAATTTCAGAGTCTCTTTTCCTTGCTTTACAGTCTCTAACTCACTCTGCAACCTCATGGGTTTGCTTCAACATTCCCAGCTCTGTTTCAGACCGTGGCCCTCCAGGCGTGAAGTTTTGCACCTCTGTGCTGAGGCGCGTGAACCTCTTGTAGACCTTCCCCCTCTTTTCTGTTTTGGATAGCAATCGATTTGTCAGACTAATCTGTTTTTCATCCATGCTGCAATTACGGTGTTGGCCTTTTCCAGCCTAGTCGTCACCTCTTGCAGCTCAATCCCTAGAGAGACTCTGTTTTCTTCAAAGCCTCCTCTTGTAAAGCTGGAGTATACACCTCTGTAACTTGGCGTTCGCTTCTTGCAACCTTCTTCCAACATTCTCGCTCCTTCACCAATCCCTGCACACAGGACTTCATATCCTGGCGGGGCAGCTTGGAGTGCAGAAACCAAGCCTCTTTAATCCTGGTTCAAGGATTCAGCTTCCCTTTGCTCCTCCTTTTCCTTTGCCACTGTTCCCGTGACATCTGCTTGGTCACTCCGGTCTGCAGCAGAACAATCTCGGCGCCTTTCTGACGCATGTCCTGACACGCAGGTTCAAGTGCTCGGTCACTTCCCCTGTGACTTGAGGAACGTTTTTCTTTTTCTCTTCTTCTTCTTTCTTTGCTTTATTAGCTCCAAGATATCAGTGGTACTGGGCACCACACCACTGGTAACTTCCACATCTTGCTTTGCACTCATAGGGCGTTGCTTGCTTTGAAGCTTTTTGTCTTTGAAATTTTGGCACACACCTCTTCCATATGACCTACTTCACCACAGGCCCCAGCATACTAAATCATCTGTGGGTACGGCTCTCCTCCCGGGGCCACATACTCGTCTTCGTCATAATCATCGTATGGCCTGAAGGGACACGTTTTTTCAACTTAACGTTGCATTGCAAACAACATTTCCAGTCGGGCCAATTTTAGAACCCGGCAATTCCAATTTGCTACCTGCAATTGTGTCTTCCTCTACTCAGCACTACATACAGCACACTCCTTGCTAGCTCAAAATTTACCTCACTTTAGCAAAAGGCATTAGCTTTAAAACCAGCACTTGCTAGATGCAATTTTTTTTTTTTTTTTTTACTTCAGCAAAACTTTTGGTTTTCTGTTTGGGTTCAGGGTGCTATTGCATCCACACTCGCACATTCTCTTGTATTGCTAGTAGCACAACTGATATACACAGTGGGACAGACTTCACTCTCATAGCATCTGTGACTTAGTTCAGCTGGGCGGGCCATTTTAAGTCCCGCATTTATTTTGGCAACCCACAAGACTTTTTAGTGTCGACCCGCATTCTCCACCATATGTGACCAACGCCCCTCTTTGTAGTGCTGACGTCTGTCTCGGGTTTCTTCCCACACAGTCTTCTAGTGGTATAATTAACAACAAACAGGATCATGCAAGTACTATATTGCTTAAGTCAGGCTTTCTGCCTGCTTTATTTTCATCCAAGTAAGGTACTGCAGCTTTATACATGTGTAGGTTAGAGCACTTAAGACATGTTTCATTCAAGCCGTTCACTTATTATCAGTGTCATATGCATTATGCATTCCACACAGTGTCACTTTAAAAAATAAAAACCAAATCATTATAAAGAAATCCTATTCCCTTTCAGAGACTAACTACAATCAGAATCACGCCTCTAACTGCGAACTAACTGGGCCAACTAACCTGGTTCCCCAGCTCTTAAACAATGCTCTCTCATTTAGGGTCACTAGAACAGCATAAGTCTTTTAGCAACAGCAATAAACATTTGTTTTGTTTTGTCTTACCTGTTCGTGGTGGAACACGGTCCCAAGTGTCCAGGCAAATCCTCTTGGTACTGTGATACTTGAGGGGCCGTCCAACCCTCGAACTGATTCTCGGGAGCAGCGATACCCCAGCCTCCAGGCTCTACGGAGAGAGAGTGAAATGCAAAACTCTCTGCTCTAAATACCTGTGCTGTGATTAGAAGAGCAGGTGAGGGAGAACTGAGCCATTGTAATCTGTGGTCTGGATTTTCCACCAGCTGCCTGAGTTAATGGGAAGCTGTGGAACGGATCATTTTAAACTATTCCTGCACTTTCTGACCTAAAACGGGGCAGAAAGCTGCCTAACATCTTTGGACTATGTCACAGTATGTATGTACGTATGATTATATGTATGTATGTATGATTGTATGTATGTACGTATGTATGTGCGTATGATTATAATGTATGTATGTACGATTGTATGTATGTCCGTATGTATGTATGATTGTATGTATTGTATGATTGTATGTATGTATGATTGTATGTATGTATGATTGTATGTATGTACGATTGTATGTATGTACGTATGTTGTATGATTGTATGTATGTATGATTGTATGTATGTATGATTGTATGTCCTGTACTGATTGTAATGTTATGTATGATTGCTTCTGTATGTCTGATTGTATGTATAGTACGTCTATGTACGATTGTATGTTGTACTTATAGTACTTATATATTGTCATGTATTTGTATGTAGATGATTGTATGTATGTATGCTTGTATGTATGGTATGATTGTTTGTATGCTTATTTGTATGTCGTTGTAATGATTGTCCTTATAATGTATGTTATGTATGTATTACTGTATACTGTACTGTATTAGTATGTCTTATTTGTACTGTATGTATGATTATTAAGTACTTATGTACTGTATATGTATGTATGTATGTATGTAATGATATTGTACTGTTGTTGATTGTATGCTATGATGATTTATGTATGTACTAGTAACTTTGTATGATTGACTTATGTATGTTTACTTTGATGTATTATGTATATTGTATTTTACGTGATCGTACGTATGTAGATTGTATGATTGTACTTATGTATGTATGTACTTAGTTTATGTATCTATGATTGTATGATTGTATGTATGTATGATTGTATGATTGTATGTATGTACGTATGTATGTAATTCATGATGTGTCAAGACTGCTAAACTTTTTTGAGACTTACAGGCTTTTGTGGTCTTGAATTTATCATCATTTCAATATTGTTCATCATAAATGCTATCCAAATACAGTATAAAGGATTGGTAAAGAAGGAATCAGAACACAGAACACTATACTGTAGGTGTCTCTATAGGTGTCTGTATAGGTGTCTGGATATTCCAAACCCTTAAAGTGGGAATTAAGCTATTTCATGTAAAAAAAATAATCACATTTTCCCCTAACTATCACACACAATAAGTGCTAGTTTCCGCTAACTCTTACTCTATATCACAAACTCCTACAGTAGCTGGCTGGAAAGGCGCTTTGCTAAGGGCTTGTTGGTTACATTGTTACAGACATCAATGTTTGTATTTTTGCATTTAGTATTTAAACATATTCTTTTAGATATCACATATACATGCGAGCGAAACACCTTTTTCAGAATCGAATGATTGTTATACCAAATTATCCTTAACATTATACTAAGTGATATAATGTGAGAGGATAAGAACACCAACATGTTAAATGTCACTATTCTTTTATTCATCAAATCGCTCCTCTTATTGCTTTTTATATCCAGACTGACTTATGAAATAAATAATGATAAATCAAAATCAGCACAAGCTTTCTTGATAAATAGATGTTCCCAGGTGCTGCCCGACCTCCGGGACACAGAGTTGCATTATGGCCCCTACGTTTATATAGGTGGCGAGGTGTTCTTCTGGCAGTGAGGGTGTTCTATGGAATAACTGTACTTAGTAAACATGGGCCATAGTATTAATAGCCCTACAAACTTGTAAATAACAGTAAACTTTAGCATCAAAAATTAGATTTCATTATTTTGAAACCACTGAGATAAAATCTTTCCAATGTAATGTAATTAAAAGCATTTCAGTACATTTAATATTCACAGAAACGACCTCATGCTTCCGAAACCGTGTTGATACAGGCTGTACTTAAGGTTACGTTTAAATATGTTACAATTTTAGATTAGATCAGCAAGCTGAAACCTCCAAAGTATTAGCATCTTCTCCCGCCACCTCCAGTGATGCATGTTCCAGTGAATTTGATATACGACGCGCATACAACCCGTGCCCATGCATTATTCACGCCAGCCGCCTGCAAGTGCTCAGAAAACTGTTTTCTGTCGATATTTAGGATCTAATTTATCAAGGTTTGATTCCAGAAAAATCACATAATAGATCACCAATTTTAACAAGCTTCATATCTACTATTTAATCGTGTGTCTGTCACTTTAGGTGGGCTGTTCCTAAGCTTATTCTACCTCTTTATCACCATACCTCTGAACTCCTTAACTAGCTATAAGTGCAGGGCACAAGTGTCATTACCTTCATCAAATCTACACCGCACTGACATTCATTCAAAAGCACATTTATAAACTATTGCTGCTCAGTGTTTAATATATATATATATATATATATCTATTATATTATTTATATATATATTATAATAAGGCAAATATAGCTGTATTTGCATATTTGCTTTCCTGTGGAGGGGTTTTGTCACTTTTTTTTACTCACCATAACTTAACTCAGTATGTATTATATATATATCATATATATATATATATATATATATATATATATATATATATAGTATATGTATAGGATTATATATATATATCTATATCAAGAAGATACACAGTCACGACCGATCCCAAATTAAATGATTGATGTATCCTTAATTTTGTTTCAAAGGAGTCAGGAGGCGGCCATATTGATTTGTGACACTGAAAGTATCAGACTGATTAGAGTAGATGAGACTCCATTACTGCGCCTGGAGAGACCTTAACCGTTACCGTGCTGGAGGCCTGTCCTTGATAGAGGCTTATTATCTATGTTTCTTTATCATGTTTTATTTTTCTCTTTCAGAAAACAACTCCTATTCCTCCAGGAAAACCTTCCCACGCCCGGGAACTTCGGCGGGCAACCTTTACTCCCCATCTCGCACAGAAACGGCTAAGATGTACGCGGTGGATACCAGAGTATAACACGGCCCCCCGCGCCCGTCCATCTGTCACTCCTCTGCATCCAGTTTGGGGAAACTTCTCTGCTTCTGAATTATTTTTCGTATTATGGATATATTATAATGCAAAACATTTGCTTAGATAATGCCACAATTGGGCCAATTTCTTGTTAACTCATGCAGATGGCCCACTGAATTTCAGGATGATATCATTTCATATGAGGGGCCTGGTTAGATTTCATTGTACTTCATACGTACCACACATCCTCACAATCCGCATATAAAACATATGTATATGCTAGATATCAGAATTAAGCTCTGTCCCCCCCCCCCCTCACTTCCCGCCTTCTCTCTATTACTCCCCTCCTGTCCCGGTACCGCCGGTCCGGTCTGCGGGTCGCATGTTTGACAGCCCTGCTTTAAACCCGAAGCAAAGACAATATGTTACTTTGTATATATATTTCTGCCTCACTACATTGGGGGTGATGTATCAACGCAAAATTGTGGCAAATTGTATCGTTTTCATCTTCTGACGCTTTGTGTTAATGTGTCACGGTCTTTACTCCAGAGTGAGATTTGGGGTGTCAGCAGGAGGAGTTAGGGGGGCCTTACATGGGGATTGTAATGACAATGATCAAACTCTGCGCCTCCGCGCCTCCGTGCCTCCGCGCCTCCGTGCCGAATGCTTTTATTTCGCTTTTTTAAATCCAAGATCTGGTGTAAAGTTTTCTGGCTAACAGTTTGTGTGAAATGTAGCAACACTTTCTTACATTTAACGCACACTGAAAGAGAAAATGGAGCAACGTGTGGAAACAAACGTCTCCCCAATCAGAATAACCCCCAATCAGAATAACCCCCAATCAGAATAATCCCCAATCAGAATAATCCCCAATCAGAATAATCCCCAATCAGAATAATCCCCAATCAGAATAATCCCCAATCAGAATAATCCCTAATATGCCTCAAGGACCGGACCGATGAAAAATATAGGGCCGGAAACAGAGATAAAGAGATAGTGTCAGTATTCATATAATTTGTTTTCCTGATTAATATATTTCATTCTTACACACCTATGTTGAGTTTGGTGAAATGCTTTGTTCTGTTTCTTTTGTTAATAAAACCATTATTATACTATATATATTATACTCAAGCGCTGGGAGCGGTACATTTTTTTTTTTTTTTACAAGACTCGAAAAAAAATATTCAATTGTCTTTAAAATGCACAAAACCTTTTACAACACATTAGCACAGCTGTGAAACTGGAACAAACCAAGTGAAGTCTTTAATAAATATGGTGCCACAAACACAATAATTACCATTTTCAGCCACACATGCAGCCCCGCGCGCACATGCAGCCCCGCGCGCACACGCAGCCCCGCGCGCACACGCAGCCCCGCGCGCACACGCAGCCCCGCGCGCACACGCAGCCCTGCGCGCACACGCAGCCCCACGCGCACATGCAGCCCCGCGCACACATGTAGTTACAGGAATTATTATAGGAATTATAATTACAATGTCCCATGGAAAACGACTCAAGACAAGAAGCGTGGCCAAACCAAATAAAGTATATCTACTATATATTTCTGAAAGCACTGTATGTCTGCGTCCCTAGCGGCAATCTCATTGGTCCCTTGGCCCGCCCGCCCCCGCACACCTCTCATTGGCCTGAGGCGGAGTGACGGGCCAAGGGACACACAGGGACACACAGGGACACACACACACACACCGCAGAGCACGCTGTGGCTGTTCTCTCTGCAGCGCATCGCAGAGCACGCTGTGGCTGTTCTCTGCAGCGCATCGCAGAGCACGCTGTGGCTGTTCTCTGCAGCGCATCGCAGAGCACGCTGTGGCTGTTCTCTCTGCAGCGCATCGCAGAGCACGCTGTGGCTGTTCTCTCTGCAGCGCATCGCAGAGCACGCTGTGGCTGTTCTCTCTGCAGCGCATCGCAGAGCACACTGTGGCTGTTCTCTCTGCAGCGCATCGCAGAGCACGCTGTGGCTGTTCTCTCTGCAGCGCATCGCAGAGCACACTGTGGCTGTTGTCTCTGGTGGTGACTGTCACTCAGGGCGGATAAGACCCTGCAGGGTGAGGAGTGAGGGGTCAGTAATCCCAAAGCTGATGGGCTGACCCCTTCTCTGGCCGCTACAGGGAGTGTATTGTAACCTGCGTTGCTTCTCATTCCCAGGCTCTTCGGTCAGGACGGGCTGTGCGCTTCCTGTGACAAGCGCATCCGGGCCTATGAGATGACCATGCGAGTGAAGGACAAAGTCTATCACCTGGAGTGTTTCAAGTGTGCCGCCTGCCAGAAGCACTTCTGTGTGGGTGACCGGTACCTGCTCATCAACTCGGACATTGTGTGCGAGCAGGACATCTACGAATGGACTAAAATCAACGGGATGATGTAGCCCTGGGAGCCAGTCCCACGGAGGAGATCACCCACGGGTCAGATCACCCACGGGTCCACGGACGTCGCAGGGGTCCCCAGATAATGAGACTAGAAGCAAACGCCCGATGAGCCATAACTGATAAAGCAGCTTTGTGTCGGGAGAGAATGGGTTACTACAACTAGTGCTTCCGCTGTACCATAGCGCGTTTGTGACAGGAACAGCGCTGAGCAGCGCTCGGTATAACATGGGACTAAGTGATCCAGGCTTCAACTGGACCGCCATCTTTAAATGTCCCAAAGCCGGGTAAATGGTGGCATTTTCGCCTTCACACAAAACCGGAGAATAATGTGGATACATTCCCCCCGTAAAGTGATGTGTGGTGTCAACGCAGCGCAGCAGGAGTTGGGTTACTACAACGGGAATGTGCACCTCCGGGACCATGTGGGAGGTTTTCACTGGCCTAAATACAGCCTTGGACATGGCGGCGAGCGCCGAAATGAAGAGGGGCCTGCCGGGCGCGCAGGTGTGCCACTTAACTGACTTTGTGGGGCGGGTGTGCGTTCCCGGGCCACAGAGCTGCAGTCACACTGGGGCAAAAAATACACAATAATGTTTATCTTGGAAACAAATCTACTGAAAGAACCGGGGTAACGCTCTGGGAAGCTTATGCTGTTTTGGGCGCTATACACCAGTTTTGTAGTGGTGAGAACTTGCTAAAGTGTGTGTGTGTGGTGTCTGTGTGGGTGTATCAGTGTGTGTGTGTGTGTGTGTGTGGTGTGTGTATCAGTGTGTGTGTTCTGGCCATTCAGTGCTGATAGAACACAGACCTCTTCCAGTGATACACACGCACACACACACACACACGCACACCGACACACACACACGCACTGGCAGATTTCCCGTTAGGCCCGGGCAACAAAAATGTCCGCCCCCGTATACATTTACCGCACTCTCGGGCCTGATGGGAAGTCACTTACATACGCCGGGCGCCTCCTTGCTGTCTCCGCACTGCCGCCCTCCTCCTTCCGATTCGCAGCTTCAAATGACGCCGCGGATGTCACCCACCTGACGTTACACGGCGTCGTTGCCATGGCCACGTGATGTTGTGGCGTCAAATTATGCCATGGTGTCGCGTTACCATGGCAACGACACGCCGTGTGATGTCACTTTGGGGACGAAATGACGCCGCGAATCGGAAGGAGAGGTCGGCCGGCGTATATAAGTTCCTAGGGGCGGCAGATTTCGAAATCCGCCGCTGGCTCTATAGATTATAAGTCTCCTCCAGCACTGGAAGGGTTAAGCCTTGCGGGAGTGTGAGGGGAGCTGGGCGTATATATGAATAATTGCATACCCTACAACTGTATCTATGCAGCAGGTACTTGTGTCTCTGTCCTGTAAGACCAGATGTCCCAATTAAACATGAAAGGCTGTGATAAGCTGCATAGGTTAGTACAGGGGGGCTCATGTCCAGTCCTCAAGCACCCCCCAAACAGGTCAGGTTTTCAGGATATCCCTGCTTCAGGCGCCGTGACAATGACGTCGGTGCGTCGCGGGCGATTGGCCCAGCGACGTCACTGCCCCGCCTCCCGTCAGCGCGGTTCAGCACTGCTCCTATCTCTATGGACGCAGCCTAATTGAGCCACCTGTGCTGAAGCTGGGATAACCTGAAAACCTGACCTGTTTGTGTGGGGGGGGGGGGGGAGGGGGGTGCTTGAGGACTGGAGTTGAGCACCCCATGGGATAGAGGACCTCCATTGAAACTGCTTGGAAATACCAACCCCCAGCACAAGTAGAGGAGCCTCAGAGGTTCCTGTTTTATAAGCGAAGTGTCGGAGGATGTGTAATTGTATCATTATTGGGAGGAGCCAGAAGCCGAAGCTTTACTAAAAATTGCTGCTGTTGTAAAGATTTAAATCAATGACATTAAAAGTACATCACAAACACAGCTTGTGTAGGGTGTCCACCTTACCTAAGTGTCAGTGCGTGTACAGGTGAGCCGCGCGTGTCTGGAAACTGGCACCTCCATGCTGGCGGCGTAATGTTACTCAAATTGCCAAGGTTCGAGGAGCCGGATTTCAGAAATTCGATCTCGCTCATTTTTAATAACTGCTATACCTATTTATATACCTAATTATATACCTATAGACAGGCCCCGGAGGCCTAATCACTAAGCCTGCTCATAGTCACCCCATCTGCCGCTCTTCTCATGGGTGATACTGATTATAATCTAATGACCCTGTTCCCATATAGTACGGGAAGTGATCAGAGCACTTTAAATGCTGTCTGTCTGAGGCACAGGGATGTATGCGGGCTGCGTGCAAGTACACGTTACAGCAAGGGGGATATTCATTAAACTGCAATAGTGCTGTTCGGGACATAAGCGCACAGAAACTCCGATTGACTGAATAACGCCCAAAGTTTGTAGTGACAGTGACATGGGGTCACACCTGGGGGAATGACTTTGATGCTTGGGAGGGGTCACTGATGTCTGTCACTGTGTGTTACTTGAGGCTGAGCCCCCAGAGGCCACGGCTGAACGTGTGTCAGAGCGCCTGGCGGCGCGTGCACTGGTAAAAGCCGCGCTCTAGAGGTAGCGATGGGGGGCGCGGCCATGACGGACGGGGGGGGGGGCACAGCCATGACGTGCGGGGCGCGACCATAACGGTCTACACTATGCACAACCATTGGTTGCTAGTCAACCATGTGACCACGTCGCTGCAGGGAAAGACAAATCCTTGCCTTCCCGCGGCCATGTGACTGCGTAATGCTAACCTTGAGAAAGCGCTCTGTGACGCGTGAAACGTTGGTATTGCTCTCCATTGCCCTGTTTTTCCATGACCAATAAATAATCTTTTTATGGGATACGCACCCTCCTTTCTACTTTTTTGATACTTACAGTAGTGCTAACAAATCTACGTAAGTACCAGCACTCACTGTCTAATAGATAAATGATGAAAACAGTTGTAATGCAGAATAAACATTTAATAATAAAATGAACCAGAAATAAATCAAATGTGTTTGCAGAAACCAGTATCACAAATATGCATGTCACAAAGTGAGGGGTGGGGGGGGGGAAGAAGGAAAAGGGGAAAAAACATGAAACATAAGGAATATACACAAAAAAAACGGAGAACGGAAAGTATGCTAGGGGGGCGACGTTTCGAGGGACTACCTCTTCATCTGGCCCATTCCCCCTGGTCCAAAAGGACCGAGAGGTACTTCCCTAAGCCTCCCTTCCCCTATACCTGGTCAAATCAGACACCCCTGAAAATAGCTAGTAAACATATAGTGTAAGCTAAATACAGCTAAACAGCTAATAGCAGGGCAGCAAGAATCCACTAATGGTACAGTTAAAGCACTCCACACAAGCAGCTGAAGGAGCAGAGCCACTGAGGGTTTGACCACTTCATTTATTTTTCTCATTAACCTTTCACTGACTGTGTGGACTCTTGGTGCTCATTTGCAAGCTGCTTTCTTGCAAGCTGTGTTCAGCTTTAACTGTACCATTAGTGGATTCTTGGGGAGTGATCTGAGATAAGGGCGGTGGGGGGGGGGATGGAGAATTGACAAAGTCTCCGCTATTCAGGAAAAGTCGTTTGTACTAAAACTTTCAAAGAAACAAAAACAGCCAAATAGCCGCTCTGAAACCTTTCTTATCACATTGGTTTAATGAAAGCCATTAGATTGTTAATGTCCGTCTCTTTAACTCCTTCAGTGCCAGGGGGTCCCGCCCCCTCGTGGTCACAGACGCTCTGGTACTGATGGGTCACGTGACAGCTCTGAGCGATCACGTGATGGGTTCTGGTCATCAGACCGGGAAGATCCCACAGTGCAGACCACGCTCGTGGGCACAAGGCCGTGTGAGCGACATTCAGACATATTTTTATATCTCTATTCACCTCCCTTGTGGTACGGGCGTTGGTGCTTTGACTGGTATTTTTTTAACTCCTTGAGCACAAAGCATAGTACTTACCTTTGTACACCTTTTTATTTCTTATTTGTATTCTATTGGATGTATTCATTATCTATTCGACACATTTTGTGTCCATCTCCACACAGGAGTTACATCTACAATGCTGTTCACCTTGTGCTCCCCTATTTTCCCTTGTGTTTTAAGGCGTTCCACAGTTGGGATGCAGCCCTGGAGAAGTCTTTGGCAGCTGCATGAGAGGAAGTAACGAGACGAGGGAGAAGAGCAATAAGTCAGCAGCTGAATGGGGAGTGCGTGTCGGAGTACCTTGGGATTATATTGGAAATGTAGAGATGGGCTGTGTGATGGAGAGCTTTGTAGGTGAGGAACCTGCTGGGTATGGGGAGCCAGTGTAGGGCCGTGAAACAGAAGACGTAGACTGGTTGGTGGGGTACATGAGCATGGCGGCAGCAATTAGGATGATCTGGAGAAATTAAACATTTTCCTACTTGGTCTCCTACTCTTCCAAGTTATCCCCTCTGTTGGATGAAGTGGAGACTAAGTAGAAGGTTACAGTATTCCAGTTGGGATATAAAAGTGCATACATTAACATTTTTGTAGATCGCACGGTAAGTAAAGGGTGTATGTAAGCAAGCTTCAGATTGAAAAGGCAGGAATTGGTGAGGTACTGGATGTGTGATATTAAGGAGGAGGCGTTAAGTATCAAACCTGGACATCTAGCTTCTGGTACCAGGAGGATAGTGAAGTAACTGTATCTATTGTCAGTAAGAAATCAGGGGTAGGGTTAGAATCAGAGAGAGGAGATGATTAGTTCGGTGTTGGACCTGTTGAGGTCGGCAGCGGTGGGACATTCAGGAGGAAATAGCAGAAAGACAAGGGAGAGACTTCAGAAGAAGACCGGTAGATTTGGGTGTCATCAGCGTAGAGCTTATAGTGAAAGCCAAAACTGCGGCATTAGATGCCCAGGAAAGGGGTGTAAAGAAAAAAGAGGTCCTAGAACAGAGGGCAAAGAGAATTCAAGCACAAATATCGTTTAGTGTATTTAGAACTCAGTAAACACACTGGTGATAATAGTGAAAAATGTATACAACTGGAGGTAGTGCAGCTCTGGAAATAGACTTAATCCAAGTCAAGACAGGTGGGGAGATCAGGAACGCAAATACATCCAGGATTATGCAAACATTGAGACAATATATAGTGCAATAATGTTTTAACTGAAAAGTGAAAGATGACACTTGGTAGGTATCTCACTCACAATTGCGATGATTTTAAAGGCAGTGTGGTTGTGTAGAGTAACCAAACTCGGACGTTTGTTCAGGTGCTTTCAGGAGACGTCCCGGAGAACCAGATGGGTGGGATGGGTAGAATTCCCATGTATGAAGAAGAGAGGACAAGATAGTGCAGATGGTTTTATATATAAAAAGCAAAATAAAGTATTACACTTATGTCACGGTAGACCAGGTATTTTTACACCATTTATATTTAAGGGGTCAGTCAACAGGCAAAACAAGGCAGTGAAATAAAATGAGGTTTATTCGGAGAAGACCCCGGAAACACAGAAATACAGAAATATACACACTTACTGGGGTCTGAGACCTACCTTTCCTAGGTGCAGGACGCCCGCTTGCATGGGCTTACCCCGAAAAGAATCTTGTTCCGGACGTCCTGGATCGAAACCCAACAGAAAATCCTAAACGGGAACTAGTCCTGAGCCCCCTGGAACCGATTTCGGCACGAAATCCTGACCGCAACCGCTAGTTTGATTTTGAGAACTTGGCCGCAAAAGGCGGGACTTTCTAGCTTCAAAACGAAGCCGGTTGCTTTGCTATTTCGAACAAAGCAACTTTGAAAAGCCCGTCCTAGCTTCAGCGACTCAAGATGGTCTGGTCTCTGCCCCGGCCGTCTCCTTACATACCCTCCACCGTTCTATGTTCAGCATGTAGGTAGGAGCGACCAGTGTGGGAATTCCTCCCCGCCAGTCAATAGAAAGAAGGGCTCGTTCTTTGGCTGACGTCAGAGGAGGGGCGCGTGCCAAGCCGGCTTGGGATGCCCCGTGGGTGGGACATACGAATTGACTAATGGGAAACGTGCCAACATTCTGCCACTCCCCTCCCCCCCCCAGTCAACCCATTGCCACCTACTGGGCTGGCTCCACTGAGTCCTACAAACCAGAGGGTCCTCCCCACAGGGGGTCTTTGTTCTCCGGACCCAGTACTACGCCCTGCCCCGTCCACTTAGCACCCCGGCACCTCTCCACATCCCGTCTCCTCTTTCATCTACGGACTCTATACAGACTAGCTGGCACATATGCCCTGGCCGACTGCAGAGAGCCTTATAGTAAATGTAAAAACACAATAAAGTACATTTTATTACAGAATATACTTTGGGGGACATTATACATATATTCCCCACCCCATTTGTTGGTTACTTTCACCACCTCACCCTGTCTGTGATCCCCTTCCTCCAGGCTGGGCCTGTGTACTTATTTTACCCTGGCTTGCCTTTTGCAGTAGGTTGCGCTGATACTGCCTCATATAAATACATTGTGCATTTTTTTTATATTGAAACCGCGTCACAGTTTTCTTCTGGAGTGCTGGGAACACTAATTATATTCCGAAAAAATGTTATAAACAAAAGCGCCGCAGTGAAGCATGGCTGTGCGACGTCCCCCCCGCCTGTGCGACGTCCCCGCCTGTGCGACGTCCCTGCCCGCCTCCTCCTGGCTGAAGAAGGGAAGGTCTCCATTCTGAGCCACCGTCTTTATTAATACAATGTACAAAAAGGTGAAAATAAAGTGCGCTTCTAATGTGATCCTAAATACAAGAAATAGGCAAATATATGTATATAGCCCAACAGTGATAATAATCATCCAGTGAACATACTAAATAATAAGTACATAACCTTGATGGGAATAGTAGGAAGAGAGCGTCTGCAGCTATAGAACAGGGATGGCCCAGCACCCCACAGCGCCACAAGAAACAAAAGACAAACAAACAGCGCACAACGCTCATAGTGTAGTAGAATTTAGTAAAAATATATTGTAAAAGGTAAGTATTCTGCGTACATCAGATCAAACACAAGCGGGCATTACATGTAACAAGACATGCGTTACCAGCACAGGAAACCGGACCAGGCGAGGAGTGGGGACTGCTT
>WSYH01009451.1:0-25902 GCA_036426205.1 Ascaphus truei | reverse complement strand
CTAAGGGTTGCTCATGTAATGTGAGCATGAGATAAAAGGTGGCACTGTGTGCTCATTTGCATGTAATTTCCCAGAATCCTTTGCTGCAGTGGAAGCACTGTATGCTGGGTGACAATGGGAAAAGACAGGGTTGCAGACCTGTCTAAGACATGCAAATGAATATACATGAATATTTACAGTTATCATGGTTATTCTATTCTACCTCTCTTTCCCCCCTGTCACATAAGACAGGCCATCCTGTTGGCTTTTGACCTGCCTCATGCTCCTCTCTGAGTGACATAAGTGTAGTGGTGACTCGTGGCCTGTGTATAGTCTATCGGGTATAGGTACAGACCTTGAGCCCTCCCCTTCTGGTTCCACGGAGAGACAGTGCTAAATTTAGTCTGTTCCCCTCCTTCCAAAGGAGTGGGAGTGAGAGCTTCTCCTCCCTGCTGGATACAAGATCTGAATGCTCCAGACTCAGAGAGCAAGCACCATCCAGAGGCCTGGGATCCTCTGAGACCTATGCACCGCTGTGAAAGATCTGCTGTGACTGCTCCAATAAAGAACCCTGTGTTACTTTTTACACCTGCCTGGATTTGAGTCAGTCGGCCGGGTGTATGATATGTGCTTCAGATGGGATTGCCTCTAGGACCCCTTAGAGCCTATTGAAGCTAGAGACGCTGAACACCAGAGAACGAACATAAGATGACACAAAAAGCCTGTCCTGGTCTCCTCACCATCGCAGACAACTCAGCTCTCCTGACCCTCACAGGTATACCGCACCACAAACACCTGTAGATGCAACAAGTATCTCCTAGAGGGTGGGGGGTACATGTGCTACATATATAAATATATATAGCCACTTCCTGCCTTCTAAAGCCCTGCTCTGGGGAAAATTGTCTACATCCCAGGCTCCGTCAGGACTGAGCACGTTACCTCCAGTCCGCAGAGGAAATCCTGAACGACAGGACCTCCCCTTCCTGCAGCGCCAGCCTCAAGATGGCCGCTGCCTTACACAGTCCATATACATGCGGCTGCTCCAACCACAACATGGCCGACAGCCACTAAACCCTCTGACACGACGGGACCACTGCAAGGGAGGGTACCCTGCTACACATTATACATACACACAGCTTCACATGTGTATGTAATTACCCAGTTGTCATTTGATAATGGGTTCTCAAATCGGCAAACGCTGTAGCTGTATCAATTATTGATCTTAGATTGCTCAGAGACTCGCATTTAACCTCATGTAGGCACAAGCCTACGAAACGTATATAATATGAAGACGTATATATAGTCTAACGGTGGACACTTTCACTCATGGTTTGGTTTTTCTGCAACTCCATTGGTTTTGGATTTGCAAAACAATATGGAGAAAAGCAGTAGTAAAGAGAAAAGAGGAGGTAGTGTGTCTTTTGTTGGACAGTTGATACCTGTAAGTTACAAACTTTCAAACCACACAGAGTTCTTTATCAGTTTTAATTTAAAAAAATTGACATTTCGGGCATGCCTTATTGAACTTTTGGCAAACATTCCAAAGGTCGGATTTCAAACAAGTGAAGGTGTGTGTCTGTGTCTGTGTGTCTGTGTCTGTGTGTCTGTGTCTGTGTGTCTGTGTCTGTGTGTCTGTGTCTGTGTGTCTGTGTCTCTGTGTCTGTGTCTGTGTGTCTGTGTCTCGGTGTGTGTGTGTCGGTGTGTGTGTGTCGGTGTGTGTGTGTCGGTGGCGTGTCGGTTTTTTGTGTCGTCCGGTTTTTTGTGTGTTTCTGGTGTGTGTTGGTGTGGGGGTCGGTGGTGTTGTGTGTTTTCGTGGTGTGTGGTTTCGGTGTTGTGTGTCGGTCTGTGTTTGTTTCGGTGTTGTTGTGTCGGGTGTTGGTGTGTGGGTGTGTGGGGTGTGTTGGTGTGTGTTTTTGTGTGTGTGTGTGTGTTTGATCGGTGTGTGTGTGGTCCTTGATGTGTGTGTCCCCCGCCGGTTGCCGCCCTGCTCCGCCCTTTCTCTCTGCTCGTCTCTCTTCTTTTTTTTTTCTCTTCCTCTCTCTACAAGCTCATCTGTTCTTCTGTCCATCTGCCGTCCCTCTTCCTTTCCTTTCTTCCTTTTTTCTCCTCGTATAGGGGAACCTGTTGAATGGTTAGGAAGCAAAAGTGGCAACTGTGTGCTCATCTTGCAGCATGCAATTTCCCAGAATCCGCTTGCTGCGTGAAGGTGCTGTGTGATAATGGTGAAAGGCGGGGGTTGCAGACCTGTCTAATAATGCCTGGGACATAGTTGTGTGACAGGCTGAGCCGTGCTGATCTGTGGCCCACAGCTCGGTCATGAGCCCCTGCAGGCCGCAATGATAGCGCTTTTGCAGGGGCTCCGCACGCTCATCGCCTGCACGCTGGGGAGCGTTGGTCTCAAGATGGTTTCAACTTGGCTCAGGGTCCGGTCCACGTGAGCGGTTCGCCCAATGAAGAGCGAACCAGCTCCGTGACGTCCTGGCCCTCCGCCCAGATCCCTCCCCGACACTCCACGGACGGCTCGCCTGTTTAAGGGCCAGGGAAAAGCATCCATCTTCTTGGACGTTTTTGGCTGTTTTTCCCGCAATGTCGCAACCAAAATATGGTTCCATTCTTTTGCATGAATCATATACACCTATATTCCGGATTGGCGGTTAAATGTTCTATTTGTGTGACTTGGCTGTGGATTCTTGCCAAATATGTTTGGCCGAGTTTTTGCAGCGTTTGTTGTTGCACGGTTTTTTGTGCCTTATCCAATTCTTTAAATTGTTCTGAAGTTTCTCTGCTGACTATCGCAATGGACTAACCCGGCTATTTTCGATATATTATATATTTATATATATATATCTATATATATATATATATATATATATATATATACACAGTGTTCGACAAACCTATACATTTGCATCGCCCCGGGCGGGTGATTTAAACATTGTGGCGAGCCCTATGGCCCAAGCAGCACAACGTGTGGATACTAGGTGCGAGTAAGATTTTTTGGTGATTTGGTCGACACTGTCTATCTATATACTCGTAATATATATATATATTATATATATAATCATATATATACTATACTATATATAGATAATATTCTAAATAATCGTTGTGTGAGAAATTTGGCTGCTTGTTTTCTTGGAAGTCATGCTGGCGCTGGTGAATGCTGCGCATGGCGCATATAACCGCTCAGGCCCCTGTACATTTGTGGTTATTCTGCTCACTAGCATACAAATGAAAAATCTATAGACGCATGCCCGATTTAAGTCTGAAGCATCTTCGTAGTTCAGGGGGACAGTGCGTGCATGAGCATGCACGCTCCCCATACCCTATCCTTGCAACTTAACTTGGGTCCCAGAGGAGAGAGCGTCTGAGGTCCTGATGGTTTATTCAGGGAGCGCGTGCATTGTGATCGCGGACTCTCCCGAGATCCCTGGCCCTTTTCGGTCTCGCCTTGGTAGATGAGAGTGAGACCGGAGGGTATGCTGTAGGGGAGGAGTGCACCCCGACGCGCGCACCTCCCCGATCCTCAGTTTCTGTTCGGCCAACACAGAGCTGCATAGAACTGTGTGCCCCCTTTTGCTGCCTCAGTCTGCACATGCGGGCAGTATGCAACTTCTGTTTCATAGTAATGGTCACCAAACTCCAATTAATTTGACCCTATGAATTTTCCATGACCGTCCGCTAAGAAGTTTCACTTCAAAAGCATTTGCTTTGGTCAACTGTACCACAGCCTTAGACTGCATTGAAAAAGACAAAGTGTTGAGGAAGCAAACCTTATCATATAAGATACCTTTTACGAGAATGCCACATCACCATTACATACATGTAAGACACCACGCAGATAAGGATAAGCAAGGGAGTGCGCAGGGAAGACCCCCCATGTCACCAAAGCTTTTTCACAGCAACTGTGGAACATTTTTCAAGATATTGTCTCCGGAATAATAAGAATCAAATCGCTGTTATTAAATTTTTTGTCCAGAAGAACTCCAGCAACAAATGGAGAGCTCGCGAAGAGAATTAGAAGGTTGGCCTGTACTGTATATTAACTCAGCAAGACCAAGTAATGTTCACCAATATGTAAACTCTACAAAGATCAAAATAATGGCCTAGAACTACTGTAGAAGCAGCAAGTATATCTAGCTTTGCATCGTAAAAACAATTAGGGTGCTCAAACCCCAGACAACTTCTCCAGTTATAACAGTATCCACAATCCATGAAGACACCATTGGGCGTGGGAATAAACATAGACCGTTAGGGTCACTTAAACAATACATATGTAGCAGTACTCAATATTGCAGTCTTAAAGGCTCTAAGCCCCACTACGTCAGCTCCAGGAGTGATACTGGCATGCCAGCACAAACCAGGAAGTCCAGAAGCAGCAGAAGAAAACAAATGGCGCACAGCCGAGGGTAGCCAGGTGGTTAACATAGTTCCTTAATTCATTGCATCTCTGAAGACAATTCACCCCTTGGGACAAAACCTAATGCGTAGCCATCTCCTACGCGTTCGGCCGATAGGTCCTTTATCCAGGAGTCCTTTGATAAAGGACCTACCGGTCCGAAACGCGTATGAATGTTTTTTTTTGTCCCAAGGGGTGAATTGTCCTTCAGCCCTGCACTGAATAAAGGTAACGATTTTTAACTCCACCTGGCTCCTGGCTGTGCGCCATTTGTTTTTTTTTGTTTTTTCTTCTGTAAGCTTGCACAGTTACAGATTGGAACTATTGAAGAATCAATAGGATAATTAAGTAAGTAGTATACTATATTTGAACAGAACAATGAATGTTTTTTTTAAGGGAATCTTCCATGTGCTTTAAGAGCACAGTTTCAACCATGATTCTGTGGTCTGCCGGGGCTCACATATGGATGTGAAACGTTTGGAGTACCCTACATTAGCTAATTCAGAATCTTATATGCAAGATCTGTACGTATGTTTGGTATCCTGTAAGACAGGTAAAAGATCAATGGGTTCAAAGTCACAGAACGACTATGTGACATCATTACAACTACACTGGCTACCACTTTATCGGCATGTTCGGCCAGATCCAAGCCGAGATTTCCCGTCTTGCCTTAGTGGCGCCCCTCGGCGTGCCTGCGCAGTCAAGACGCGCGGTCACGCGTCATCGGAGCCCTGCGCCCCCTGCAACGCGTGTCCCAGGGGCTCCTCGAGGGAGCCCTTGTGTCCCCGTCCCCGTCAGCGGGAACAGCACAGGTGTTCCGGGGACCCGCGGACCCTGCAGCGGTAGGGAGAGCGCCCCGCTCGGAAGGCGCTCTTCCGCTTTATCGGCGGCGCGCCTCGCCGTCACATACTCGGGCGCGCGCTCAGGCTACTGCTGCGGCACAGAACGGCATATGCTCGAATAAACTGTTCCGCAGTCA
Source organism: Ascaphus truei (assembly GCA_036426205.1). Taxonomy (NCBI): domain Eukaryota; kingdom Metazoa; phylum Chordata; class Amphibia; order Anura; family Ascaphidae; genus Ascaphus; species Ascaphus truei. Next base: position 20,545 of record WSYH01009451.1, on the reverse strand, counting down.
TATAGGATGTGCAAACTACCAAATATCATTTGGAAAATTTTTTTACGTTTTTTCCCCCAATTCGATTTGGTGACTAACATTCCCAACCATAAATTTTGTAGTTTCATGCACCAAACTTTTTAAAGCTCATCCTGAAATAGCGTCCCCATCTCTGTGTCAACCTTTTAAATCAGAGTCGCTTTGTGCAAAGACTTGTTGATAACGGAACGGAGCAGTGTTTTTTCCTTTGTGTAATTACCAAGGGCATTTCCAATGAATTGGTAACCTCATGCGCATGTTTCCTAAATCTCTAATCATCTCAATGAAGAGACATAGCATGGTAGCGGGTGGACATCACAAGAAGAATGACCAGCTTATTAATGACCATGGCAGTGGTATATTTTTAGTTTAGGGTGTCCTGGTCATTGAATCGATGCATCAAATTGCCGCAAAAAAAAAGTTTCTTCTATCTTCTTCTCTTCTCCCTGTTTCAAAATGATAAGTCGTTTGAAAGATAATCTTCTTTCACTGCAAATAAGGGGCACCCTACTGTAAAAGCTGAAATGTCTTTCCATAATGTCGAATAGATGAGTCACATCCCTTCAGCTAAATATACATGCAGTCATATTCTCCTGCAACAGCCTTTTGTACTGCATGAGAGTCCTTATGGTACAGTGCTTTATCATGTTTATGCTCATATTTGTGTTTTTCGATTAAGCCTGTGTGCTTTGGAAATGTCCGAAGAAACAATCTGTGTACAGGTGTGAGATGGTGTATACTCAATTTGAGCTAGCATGTTTTATCTTTCCAACACGAACCTGTAATTGCATTTCATAAGTCGGTTATGTTCATGAACAGAACCTGCAACAGGGCGGCATGGGGGGTGGGGGTCCAATTTTAGTTGAGTCAACAAAAAGCACATTTCAGTGAAGTCAGTAACAGTCCTGACGCATACAAGGGTGCATCACAAACAAACATAAGGCTTATGACTTTACCATTATTTTTATTTCTATATCCAAACCATCACTGTATTTTTACTACTTTACTTACAATTCTCTTCCCCCCCCCCCCCTTTTTGTATTAAGACAGGTGCAAATCGTACAGATATCACATTCCATACATGCTTTCCTAAAACCATTTGACAAATATGATGAACTGCTCAAGCTTTGCACGTCCAGTAATGTCGCGGGTTGACGCCAGTAATAATACAAAGTGGTCAGAAAACAAAAAGTCATAAACATATCTGATAAGCGACCAACTCATTTGTATAACCTAGTATTGAACCTCTCCTCTAACCCGTACTTTTGCTTCCTGCTGAGCAACATTGGAATATTGCACCTAGATTTATATTTTTTGTGTAAAAACAAGTAGCAAGTTCTAAACTTAAACTGGAACATAGAAGGCATCAAACCTTTAAATGTACACCTGTTAGGGTTCCTACCTTCTATTGTTATTCCAACAATCAAGGACGAGAATCCCTGTTATCATTTGTGGTCAAGGAGATGCTTCTAAACTGTGTTCCTATATTAAAGCGTTTTAATATTATATCCCGAATTTCTTTAGTTAATTTTACAAATGTAAGGCTTCCATTTTGTCCAGGAATTTTCCTCCTGCCCTGAGCTCCTGTTGATTTATGGCGTCGAATCTCACCTGTTACATTATATCGAACAGAATCCTCAAGTGACTTGATGAGGTACTGTACGTGGTTAAGGTCTCAACCAATTTTGCAAACGGTTTTACTTTGCGGTCGGTCCTTATAACAATGTCAATTCGCTTCCTGCTGGTTGAAGTATAAATCGCTCCGAAAGATGCATCACAGTGGGCCATGGGAAAATATGTGATGGGTGAGGAAGGGTGGTGTGCCCTCGCAGCGTCTGACGTAACGACATCAAGGCGTCTGACTACTATCCGCAACAACAGCACTGGGACGGCTTTGTTGTGGCAACACGTCACCATGTCACGTCGATGGGGCCCGATTGTCAGGCGAATGCATCGCCATGTCACATTTTCGTTCGTCTTGACAACGCAGCCATCACATAACTCACAATAACGGAAGAAGGGGGTGGGGCTCTCCCTCTTCTTAACAGATGCCCCCGTTTCAAATTGCTGTCTGTGGAATACCGCGGGGCCCTCTGTAACGTGCGAAACCAATTATGGGTGAGTGCAAATACACCCTTGGATGCATGTTACGTTCTGTATCATGTGAAGAAATGAAACCCTCTTAAAATTTTTTATGATACACCCTCTGAAATGTTTTATTTGAATTCCCAAGGGCCAGCTGAGCAGTGTGCTCCCTTAAACAGGATCTATATCCTTTAACCATTCCGGCCATATCATCAATGTCCGGAAAATCTGAGGGCCAACTTAGATATTACCAAAGAGGAGAGGGGTCCGCTTCAGCTTAGAGGCAGTGTGGGCGCGCCACTTTAAAAAACGAATGCAGCCTTCAATTACTTTTATTCTAAACGAATACCGAAGCTTGACATTTAGTTCTTCCATGATCAATCAGCAAATTTCCTTCTTCTAAGGTTCACTAAAGTCCTGTTTTTTTTCCATTTCCAGTCAATCTTTCCAGTTCCGTGACTCAGCAGCTACCATGGTATTCTCATATTACTAAGGTAACCTTATCTGTTGAAAGCTCAAACTGCTGGGAACATTGGCAACAAATTACAGTATCCAAACTGTGGAAATTGTTGCAAAGATCTTGCACTGCGAGGCGAAGTTTGCTAACCAAACCCTGCATAGACAGTCAAAGGAGCCCAGTATTTTAAAACTCATCTACACATGGTATTACGTGTTGAATTACCTCTTTCTACCATGTTTTTTTGTATCATACGACAGATTCTGAGTTATTTAGAAAAAAAAAAAACCCACTGTAGGATATGCATGGGATTGCTGATTAAGCTAATTATCGATACCATATTAATTTAGACAGCAAACCTTCCCGACAGATAAATTCTAGGAATGGGTGCAGCACTGTGCACACCACAACACACACAATGCCGCACTGTGAACTAGGAGAAAAGTGGCGCTTGCAAACCCCAAAGAGGCCTTTACTCCGGGGAGCACACATTTACTTAAAATATCATTTTAAGTAACTCATATTAAAATCAATAGCATACACTGATGCCATCAGATCGAGTAGGTCGGCATTGTCCTACACTAATGGGGGACTGTACGGCTTTAACCAGCGAGTGAAACTAAGCAAGCCAGTAAGGAGACTAGCAACAGGATTTCAGAGGTCAGCAGCATAGCCTCTTGAGGCAGTGTCTACTGTAACTACTGCTGCTATGTACTAATTCACAGCGGGCCCTAGTGGCTGTAATTATAACGCGAAAATACTCTGACTGTGGCAACAGTGGCTCTAGTATAACACACCAAAAGTATAAATTCTAGTATCTCATGCAGCATTTAGCAGTATATTAAAATTCTACAAGCTTAAATTCACAATTATTTACTTTCTCAATTTTACTGAGGTTGCATCCCTTACCCACAACCAGAGCTCGTGGTACTGGATTTATCATAGTTCTAGAGCCATACTGTAATGTCCTTCCATGATATACCTCAACAAATAATCACCCTTTTACTGCTTTAAATCGAACAGATATAATTATTCCTCTGGGTATCCTAATGCTGGGTATGGGGATATTATTAATTTATTTTTTGATCCCAGCACATTTAGGTAAGTCCTTAGACTTACCCTGAAAGAAGCACCCTATTGAAGTAAAACGGCCTTTTTGTCTACCAATCTCACGCAGCCAATTAGACATTAACTTGGCCCAATAAGTCTAGCTTGGCCTCTTTAGCAATTCAGTGATCAGTGAATTTGAGAATCCAATTTGGATGGATAGTCTTGAACTATCTAAACTATTTCCCGTGCGGAGGGGAGGTCTAGCACACTAGATAGCAAATTGAAGAATATCTTTCTTCTTTGCAAATACTTTACATGAATAATGTTTTTAATTGGAAAGGGAAACGTTCTCTCTTAATAGTCTCAAAAGGGAGAACATTATGGTTTAAGTTGGCTCTCTGATGAATATATAGATCGTATCCCACTCTATTCCAATTAACATTGGCTTTCATGCATGTCTCCTGGATGGAATTTGGGATACCTCTCAATGACAAGTTATTGTTGATTTCATCTGTGCCCTCATCATTTTCCATGCTCTTAACTATCATAGAAATATTTCCTGGTAGAAAAGCCATAAAAGTTTTCAGTAGTATTGAAGAGCATTGGGAAAACAATATGAATCCTCTACATTGGAGAGTTTGTATAAATCGCAGAGTGTAATATAATCTCTTTTATGACTGTATCCATGTGCATCAAATTAAAGTCTTGAATGTTGCGGAAATGGTGCCTCTCATTCCATATCCGAGTAACAACTGTTATAATCTTGGTGTTCTTTTTAATTAGCAAAGAACTCTGAGATAAGTACAGTATCTCAGCGTGAGGTAATGAGTTCATCTACACCATGCATTTCTGCAATAATATGCAGTGGAGAGATTTCCATACTCTAAATCTGACTTATTTTTCACTAGATAGGAAGAATGGATTAGAGGTAAGCTTAGAAGATTTTGTAATTATGCCCAGATACTTATTGACGCTTATCTGATTTTAATAGGATTACGCTGGTAATCTTCGTCGAGTCCCACTTCAAACCACAACATCTCAATTTCTGGAAGGTACTTTGCAACTTAAAAGAGTGAAAGTTAGATATTAATCCAATAATACTGGGCATATGTGAGAGGTTAAGAAGAAGATCGGTCATCGAACATAGGCTACTTTAACTTTGTATCCCTCTGAAAGCCAGACATATTTACCTTAAGTCCTATAGCCAGTCTGTTCGAGTGCTAGATTAATAAATCGGGTTAAGGGGGCATCATTGCCTATTTCCTCCTGTAAAGGGATCCCTTCTTATCTTTGTCCCTGTGCTCAATCGCAATGGATGGCTCAAGGTTATGTAATAAAGACACTTTTGACCACACCCAAAAAGATGATCAGTTATACCAAAACATGTTACTGGTATTAACAGATGATTCCAAGTCATCATGTCAAATTGCTTTTTTTTCTTTTCGGCCTCTAATCTTACAAAGAAAGCTTAATTTCCTTTTCATCTGTTTAATGAAGAGATGTGAAGTGTTTTGCCACAATAATATTGCCAGCCATAAGACCCTTGTATATTGATGTCAACCCTCCCTCTGGATCTAGGGAGTTTACATCATCTGTCCCTATGTTTTGGCTACTCAGCAGGCATTTCCTTATTTGTCGGGTGCGGATTCGTGCGGCTGGGCGGTATATAACAGTCTATGATGGGCACCAGGACTTATTCTTGAACACATTTTATTGTTACATCAACATACAACATTGATCTTGGCATGGGACACAACTGTAATTCTCCCTTGTACTGATCTGAACCGTTTTTCCTAGCTTCCCCTAGCATCGGCCCGCTAATGATTGCCTGAGGCTTGACATACCCTATGTTACTAATGTTGCTATCTTCTGGGCGGCCTGGTTATAATTGCTGTTGCTGCTCTCTCTCGGTTCGGTGATCATGTCCCTCTCACGGGCACTGCCATGCCAATTCGTGGCAACCTGTAGTGGGCCCATTATGGGCCCTCCGATGGGCCTGGTCCACTATCCCCTTGTACTGTGCACTGGGGAGTCGCCTCAGGGCATGAGGCTGCTACTGTACGAACACAGAGAAGCAAATGAACCACTCTTAAGGCCACTGTCTAACAGGGACACTTTCATACTGTAAACAATATAAGGGGATCCTATCTATTTACCTTAAACACTTACTATATAAAGAGAGATCCCTCCTCTGTGTCTCCTCCAGGATCTGAGTTTCCATAAAGCTATCCCGCTTACTATGTATATCCCATAATAGCAACATTAGTAATTGTTGTCTGCTTGGACAACCAGTTTGATCACCGTGGACTACCTAGAAGAGAGTTTGAATATTCTGACTGTCTATCTTATTCCACGATTTCATATCTTCATTTAATAGATATATGGGGCGATCATGGACCTACATTCCTTAAGTCTCTATCTTTTTTAGGGTTTACTCATACAGCACCTGTGAATGCAGTTGTTCCATGCCAGATTCAAAAGGTAGCTAAACCTTACTTTTTTCCTCCACAATATACTAAGATACACCCTTTTCCTGTTACTTGACTGCTAAAACTCTGACCGACCCTCATTCTTTCCCCTCTCGATTACTGTAACCCTTCTGCTGTCCGGCCTTCCTGCCTCCCCTACAATCTACCGAAATACTGCCAGAAATCACTCTACACTTTCCAAATCTGTCTCCGCGTCTCTCTCCCCTTCTTGGCTCCAATAAATCTGTATCACCACTCAATTCTCCTCTCCTCACGATTAAAGCTTTAACTCTCTTCTTCTGCTCCTATATATCTCAGTCCTAATTTCTTGCTATACCACCATCTCGACTCTTGCGTTCTGCTCAAAGAGTCCTCTCTCTAACCCCTTTGTATCTAAAGCCCTCTCCCGCCTTAACTTTCTCCTGACTCCCAACACCTCTGGACTGCCCTTCCCTCATATCCTACAGCACCCTCTCTATCCACCTTTAATTACCCAACTTAAAAACACACCGCTTAGGAAGCATAGGAAGCTCCATGGCTGATACGTTACAAAACTCGTACATAAACCTTGCCACCTTGTCAAGACACACTTACCAGAACGCCCTCCATGTCTCTGTACGTTCTGCCTACCTACAATTCGTTGAAGCTCGTTCGAAGCAGGGCTCCCTTTGCCCGACTTTTATGTCTGAAACACTTTCTTCGCGTTTTGTGTTTATTATATTATTTGTTATTTATATGATTGTCGTGTGTAGTACGGTTATGAAGCGATATGTACTTATGTGCGCTAGATAAATAAAGACATCATACATCATATTAGAGAGAAGGAGTGGCTCAGTGAGTCAGACCTGACTCTGGGCACTGAGTTTTAAGCTGGGGACCCTTGTTCAATTCCCAGTGTCAGCTCCTTCTGACCTGGCAAGTCAACCCAATCTCCCGGTGCCCTCAGCACCAAAAAACTTAGATAGCTCTAGGGGGCAAGGACTGTGTCTGCAATGTCTCTGTAAACGCTATGTAAAACTAGCACAAAAAAATATATTACTAATACGCCCAATGAAGTATTTGTAACAATGAACTTGTGTTAGTAATTTTAAGTTAAGTATTCAACAAGTGTGGGAGAGGATGTCTTTTTTTTTGAAGAATTCGAACGAGAACCCATCTGGTCTGTTTTAAAAACAATATTTTAGTCTTTTGAATAAGTCTCCTTCTACATAACTCTTTTCATGGGAATTGTCCACATGGAATGCTCCTCTCAGTACCAACATTTTCTGATCTTGGCCCAACTCCAGTTTCAATAATTATTTTTCCTAATTCTAAGAGTAATCATTTTTTTTGATAGAATTTCTAATAATCTCGCTATTTTAGCTCCGTCTAACACTTAAGTCTTTAAGACAGGTGCAGGGATGACTATCTATTATTATTATTCGCGACGATATCAGATTACTTAGTAGTTTTTCAGCCTTGTTGGCGAATCTGTAACTTGAATAGCCGGAGCTAGTTTTTTTTTTCCTCTAACTTTTCTAGGATAATGTCTAGTCTAGTCCTTCTCCTTTTAAGGTAACTCTCTCTCCAATTTGTACTAAGAACTTTGAACTAGGTAGAGCCAAAGAAAAGAAACTCTAGCCCATAAGCTTCACTATTGAAACTAAGCTATATTCTACCATTCCTGAAACCTATCCCTAAACCCTCAACATATTACTCGATATGAAGCAGGAAGGACCAACAGCCGCCTGATGATCCACAGATGCTGTATAACACAACAATTGCATGGACACATCTACGAAAACCAATCATGAGCACGTAAATACCGAATGGTAACACTCGGACTACATTTCTTTCTTCCGCCTGAAAGGCTCGGGGGTGGCCCTCTGCCATCGCAATTGACGTCCCGGCTATAGCTTACTCACCAAATGGTAATCCGCCCCTCTGCCTATCTGAGATCACATATTTTCTAACTTACCTTAGATAGTTAATGCCTAAAGAGGATCGATTAAGAAATACTGGCCATATTTTTTCCGATGAAATCTCTCTCAGTTCGGTTGCCCTGGATCAATTAGGCAGAGTATCAGAACTTGTTATGATTATTATTAGCTATATTTAGGCACAGAGTTATAAACGCTTTCTTTTTCTTGTCTATAAAAAAATACATGGAGGTAGCAAAACCCTCCTACGCGTTTGTGTATCAAAATCAACACTATCAACTTCCTTGATAAAGTGTATTTTGATCACGAAAACGCGTAGGATTTGCGTTCTACCTCATTTCCAGTATGGACCAATAAGGCTCATTTTTTCATTTATTCTGTTGGTGATCCCACTCCTTTGCTGGTGCACAGTTTCTCTTTCTCCTGACCACTTGGCTGCACGCCAACCAGGACAATTGGATTGGGGCATATATCTGTGAGTATTATTCTATCATCTATGTCTTTGATTTGTGCATTGTTACATCTGTGAGGTAATGGACCAGCACTATGAGGAATTGGCAGGGACATTTGCTATCCTACCTCTAACCCCACCCAATACGAGGGACATTGGTTCTCCTAGGACTTCCACACTTCACATCCTTACAAATATCACTAGCCCCAATGCCAACCCCTTACCACATGATTTTCATTACTGTACCTGGATCCCACATTAATCATTAAACCATTCCTCTTAAAAAAAAAAAGATGTGTTGTTGACCAGCTCAATGAGCACTGCTAATTTTTTTCATCGGTCTTTCTCCAAAATATTTATTTTGGCTCAGCCTACACAGTGAAAACAACACATGATTTAATTATCTTTCTAGATTCTAGTATCTCTACAAGAAATGAGGCAGTATGCAATCATGAAACATATAATGTTTTGACTGAGGAGGCAGGAACTAGAGTACTTAAATAAATGTCAATGCTTGGTGCCTCTTCCACTTTGTGTGTCACTGCGTATCGCAGCCTGGAAGGGTCTGAGTGCAGAATATTGCATTATTAAGGTTGGTGTGCCCTACTCCATCTTCTTGGCACCATATATAGAGGTCACTTATTTTGGTGCTGGTGTGAAATTAAATGTAAGCAGCACACCCCTTTTAGAAGCAACCTCTTCCCCCTTTCAAAGTTCTCTTTTTAACCTATGTGCAGCGAAAAGTGTTACCAACAGAGCAAAGAAGAAACACTCCAGCAGAAAGGAAAAGTAACGGTTTTCATTAATGGGTATTTCAGAGTTATTTATTTCCTCCGTGACTGTATAATCCTTTTATGTGACCCAGTTCAAGAATGAGCGCACAACTAAGCTATTTAATAGGCCATTTATCAAAGTGGATGGGATGCTAAAAAATATATACTTTTTGCATGTTTCCACTGGAGCGAATCCGGAAACACACCTGAGATCCACTTTCTATCTCTGATCAAATCTTCCAGACATTAATCAATTTGAATATTATTGATGTAAAATAATAATGTAAAAGAATTCTTATGGCTTATTGCCAGCTTGTTTTAAATACGATTGTTAAGGCACAGGCACTCTTGTGGTTCTCAACCCCGTCCTCAAAAAAACTCCAATCCGGTTTAACTATAATCCAGCTTTTGGAAACTCAATCCGAATGCTATGATTTGGGTCACACTATTCTAGGATTTAACAGACAGAGAGTTATGGGGTATTGTTTTTTTTACTTTAGCTTTTTGATGTAACCCCCCCCCCCCCCTGCTACTATTCTCCATCCTAATGTCCACAAGGAGATGGATAAGGGGGGAATAGGGCACACACTCAAGGAGGGTCTAGTCGCCATTGCAAAGTTTGGAGCATAAACACAATCTTTTGGATATTAAATTATTCTTCAACATAAGGAGATTTGTTATCACATGTCCAGGACCTTATGGGCAAGTGGGTGCCGTGGCTCCTCGCCTCTTGGAGCCCCACCTTGGCTCCTCTCACTTCTTTGTTTGTGCGGTATCCATCTGCTGCAATCTGCAGCATTTGTTTGATGGCGACGCCCTATTGTTACAGACACCATGACAACGCGATTTCACGTGATGCTGGTGTATATCTGTACAACTGAAGGAGAGGGCCCCGCGGCCTACCGTGGACCCATGTCATGGCATGGTTTACCACGTTTATAATCAATGGTTTATTGTCCAATGGCTTGTGTTTTATTGAAATGCCATGTTTTTTTTAATTTTGGCAATCCATGCGCATATTGTGGGCATAGTCTACCACTGAGACCCTCAATGGTTAGAGGGGTGGCATTGTTTGCCCCAGGGGAGGTGGTTAAGCATCCCGGGTGGTATCTGGGAGAAGGGCTTAAACCTCTTAATTCATAGCGGTACTAACCGCGTAAGGTAATTAAAGGGGTGCTGCCATAGTTAGGTTTTTTTATTAATGTTGCTGCCCCCTGAGATGGTAGCACTGAGGAAGATGGTGGAACAGCCTTCATGCGGCAGGGTCAAGTACAAAAACTTCAATTTAATTTATTGCGGGCTGGGTGATTGTTGTATTTTTTATGGGCAAACATGTGCGAGTATCTGGATCTGTACTAGAAAGTTGCCATGATTGGGGGTAGAGGGTTTGGGTCGTAGGCTGGTTTTCTATTTCAATGTTTATTGGTCCGTAGAGGGTGGTTGAGGGGATAGTTGCACCAGGTGGATAGTTAGGCCTACTTAGAGGGTAGCTGGAGGGGTTCGCACTTCATTACCATAGCGGTTCCACCACTACTGGTAAATAAAGGGGTTCCTCCACCTGCTAAACCTTCCTACCACACCCAATTGTTCTAACTCCTTCATTCCCTAGCAGCTAGCCGCTAAAGTAATGAAGCTGTTGTAATGTTAATTTTAAGAATACATATTGAATCAGGGGGGCCTCCTGAGCTGAAAACCGCATTAATTTTAGGCCTCCGGGTCCCCTGCTCCCGAGTTTACAGGCCCCTTTAGGGAAAAACTTTTTGCCGGTTTTCTCCCCTGCCATGTTAATTCCTCCTTGCTCACGTGACCGGGGCCTTTAAAAAGCACAGGAGATACGGCACCCATACCGGGCCTGGACTCGGGAAGCAGGGGTGCCCGACAGTCTGAAATTAATTAGGTTCCGCTCAGGAACCCCCTGCTACAATATTTTACAATTAACATAAAAACTGGGCGAATCGTTTCTGTGAGCTGTGCGGTTTTTGTGGTGTTTTTTTTTGTTTTGTTTGTTTGCTTTTGGTGGGGTGTGGGTGTGTGGTTTTTCTGTTTTGGTGTTGGTTGGTTTTGGGTTGGGTTTTTTGTTTTGTTTTTTGTTTTTTTTTTGTTTTTGGTTTGGGGTTTGTGGTGGGGTTTTTTGTTGTTTTGTTGTTGGGTGTGTTTTTTTTTTATTTGTTTTTTGGTGGTTTTGTGTGGTGTGTGTTGTGTTGGGGGTGGGGTTTTGGGGGGGGGTTGGGGGGTGTGGGGGTGGTTGGGGGTTTTGTTTGTGGTTTTTTTTTTGTGGTTTGTGGTTTGTGGTTGTTTTTTTTGGGTTTGTTGGTTGGTTGTGTGGTGGGGATGTGTGGGTGTGGGGGGAGGGTTTTTTGTGGTGGTGTTTGTTTTTTGTTGTTTTCGTTTTTGTTTGTTTTTGTTTTTGGGTTTTGGGTGGGTGTGGGTGGGGTGTGGTGGTTTGTTTGTTGTGTGGTTGGTTGTGGTGTGTCGTAGTTTGGGGAGTTTTTTGGGGGGGGTGCTTGTGGGTGGGGGGGGGGGGGGGAAGGGGGGGAAAAAAAGGAGAAGGAAGAGAAAAAGGGAGAGAGAAAAGAGGGGGGGAGGGGAAGGGGGGAGGGGGGAGAGGGGTGGTGTGGGGGTGGGTGGGGGGGGAGGGGGGGGGTGGGGCATGGGAATGAAAACCACTGTGGACACATTCTGAGTGTGTTCGCCTTGCCAACACATCTTGTCGTTTCAACGTGGGTTCTTGGGCCGCGCTTATTGGCTTCTCGTCGGTAGGGGAGGGGGGAAGGGGATTCTCTTCTCTCTTCCCTCTTCCTTTATCAAAATTACCCTATCAAACACCAATTATTTTGCTTTTCATTTTTTTCCGCCCTCATCAACTTTCGATTTTTCTGGTCTTTGCCTCCCTTTTTCACACAACTTCCTATAGTGCGGTAATGACCCATGCAACCCATCGCAGTCATTCACTGAACTTATCGAATTTTAGTAAATAGGGCCCCGATGACTTCAAGCTTTAAGTTCATTGCTAGTGCATTGTGTATTTGCCTTTATTTATTATAGCACCATTAAGTACAAACGCTTCACAAGCAGTAATACATGTGGTAATCAAATAAATTAACAAATAAATAAATAACATATCATGGAATAAGTGCGTTAGACTAAAAGTACAGTAAAGGAAGAGGAGTCCCTGCCGGCCGAGGGAGTGCTTACAGGTCTGATTGGTATGAGGGTAGAACGTACAGAACAGTAAGGCTGGAGTTCTGGTACGTAATGATGCCTAATACAATAACAACTCGGCGTTCGGCGTAGGTGAAACGTGTGCTAGTCTGGCAAACTTACAGATGGCTTTGGTGGCTTTTTTCTTCAATGTACGAGTATCTGTCAAAATAAATACGTTTGGAGCTTTTTCTCATACCTAAGGCAATGAACGTTAGTTCCCAAGGGAAAATCTTTAATCATCCCATCCCATACAAGCTAGTTTTGTTTTCCAAGTTATTGCAAGCTGTAAAAACGTATACAAACACAGTAACCGTAATTTTTTTTTTGGTTAATCTTCTCCATTGTAATAAATCATTATTACGGTATATTTTTAATGGAATTCTGAGGAGAGGAGGCAGAAAAACTGAAGCCGATAAGTGAATTCAACACTCGTGTTGAAGAACACCTTCATTTTATATCTTATCCTGATTATACTGGCCAAGGAGGGGAAAAAAAAAAAAAAATCGTAAGTGTGAATGTCTATCTTACCAGCGGGGCTGCATCCTTAACGACAAGGAAAGAGGCCCTGGGACCATTGGCATATGTTATCGGAAAAATATCAGTGATGTTTAAGGGAAGCGGAGAAGGAGGAGAACCGAAAGCTAATGAATGCCTCGAATTGTGGGGACAGGTGAGGCCTAGCAGAATAAGAGGGGTAAAAAGAAAGGTATAAAAAGGGGGGAACAGGGCAACACAACATCAGATCGACTGATTATCCATTGTAAATAGGAGTACAAATCTCACTTTCTACCCAAAACCCCTTTTAATGCCTATTCTTCGGGTTTTAGTTTCTTGTTGAAAAGCGCCTTGAAAGTCAAAGAGAATCACATAACAGAAAGCAAGAAAACATATAATAGTATTTTTTATATTTACCATACTGAGATATATTGATCGCTCAGTAACCAAAAGTAGCAATCGCTTCTGTAAGACATCGGCTTCAAGATACGTTTCGGGGATGAATCAATTCCAAGAAAATCATCTTTATTTTTTATTCAGCTCAGCGACAAGTAGAAAGATGGAAGGACACAACATTGATCGAGGAATGGTTGGGCTAAGAGAGGAGCCGCCTTTGGGCCAGGTAGAAAAAGTAAGGAGCAACGGGGGCGCTATTTATATACCCACAGATGACTTAAAATCACAAGAAGCTAATATAAAAAATTGAGCATCGATATCCAAAAAGAACCGTTAGCGAGTGCTGCGGGGTGCGTGATTACCCTGCCCCTTTCCTGCTGCACCAAGAGGGGCGCCGCCCCCCCCGACTCAGTAAGCAAGAAGAAATCTGTTAAAAATATGTTCATGCGGATTAAAATGATTTCGGCTCACCGTTATTGTCTCTTAACCTCCACACCTATAAGCAGTGCCGCCCCCCGCGCCCCACCTCCCCCAAAACGCCACCCCCCCCGCCCCGACCCCACCCCCCAAACCCCGCGCTAAACTGGACGACAAGTGTCGCCCCCGCGCGCCCACCCCCCCGCCACCCCCCCCCACCCCCCCGCCCCCACCACCCCCCACACCCGCCCCCCCCCCCCACCCCCCCACCCCTCCACCGCCCCACCCGCCCGCGCGCCCCCCCCACACCAAAAAAAAAAAAAAATTGTTTATGGATGGAGAGCAAGGGAGAAGGGAGCCCCCTGCAAAAGGAGAGAGAGGGGAAAGAGGAAGGCAAGATGGAAGGGGAAGCAGGAGAGTAAATAAACACCCCGTTTGGAGGAGGGTTGGTAAAGGGTAGGGAGTTGTGGAGGGGGTTGAGGTATATTGAGTGGGTGGGTTGGGTGGGGAGAGTACATGTTATTGGCAAGTTCCCATATCACATAGGTTAAACATAAACGTTTCGACATCTTAGCCCAACACCTGATTAGATAAAAAGCACAACACCGCAAGGAAGTTATTTCACCCCTTTTTTGATACAACTTACGGTGCGATGATGGCAAGTGCTATATCTTTTTTTTTTTGTCTCCAGATCCATGGTTTGTAAGATTACATACTACATACATATAATAGTACATACAAACATACATGTCTTGAGACACTCACCATTGTTCCATAAGATTTATTGCGCTCCGAGCAATATTCGCGGCTGCCGGCGCTTTATGTCATTGACAAAACGTTGCATCACAAGCATTAAAGCTTACTTACATTTGTTCCCGTGTAAATACAAACAATCGTTGACACTTTTTTTATCATACATGTATCCTGCCGGTACTGACTGGGTCACATGGCAAACACACCAGCGCACAAACTACTTAGGAGTGCCCACATCATACATACGTACTTACATACATGCTCAGATAGCGGTAGCATACGTACATACCTAGGCATGCATACGTACTGAGCGTACATACCGACATACAAAATAAGGTACAATAGTTCCCAATACATACATCGGCGTATCATAAGTACGGTATACTCCATACTCAAGAAAGCCACGAAATTGGCAGGTGACAAAAAGCGATTTGTGCGGACTGGTTACACGGGCGGAGAAGCAGAGCGGGACCATTTCTAATCACAGGAAGTGCCTACGTGAATTAGAAAATCTTCACGAGAGGGCGTGCATTTAGCATATTGTGTAGCCGTAGCTGATAAGTTTATCGGTATCTCCGTGTAGAGCGCTGGTCTTCTAAAAGTACGTAGCTACTTCTTAAAATCGAGATGTACACACACCGACCGCGACCCTTACTTATCTTGTCTACTGTGGTGGTTCAAAAATAACCGTTTTGGTAGTTTCGGCTGTGGGTTTACATTACAGAATTGTGAGCATGAGAGGAGGATAGACCTCGGGTGAACAGTCTTGTGGTGCCAGAGTAAAATATTTAAGCAAGCACTGGGTTATCTCACAAGAGATGTTTGGGTAAAATGTGGAATAAGAGTGGAACCACACCATTGTGTGATCAGACAGGTGGGACACTACAAGTGTGATAGACTTTGTAAAATAAATTATAGCGTTGCTAATTTGTTTCAACACATTATGAGACCCTAATTATACAAAGCAAATGTTCTTATTCACCTTGGTCCATGGAGGAAGGTCCCCTTTAAAGTCAAATGTATGTATTAAGATTATTTGGGCTTCCTCATATTTTTACCTGGATTGAGGAGTCGGGGTGGTTGTGGAACCAATTGGGCCTATGCGAAGTCCAGAGCAGGGACTTAAATACGTTATGGATGTTTTTTAATATATGCAGCATTTAATTCCGTGATTAGAAAAGCGTAATGACCAACCTAAGCTGAAGCCGGGATGCGATGAGTGTTGGTCTACCCTTAATCAGAATCGAGCAAAGAGTCCTGCTATCCCAGGGTGTACTAAATGGGCTGCCTTTCCCGTATTCAATTAATCCTTCAGTCATTGAAAGAACCGGGACAGCTATAAAAATGGATTCCCTTAAATATATCCGGGCAATAGGGTACCATCTCGTATTGAATACAAAGATATATGGGAGCTCTACATCAGAAGACTGGCATGGGACCCAAAGAAAAGATTTAGTGTAACAAATAGTTTCTACCAACAGGGAAGTTTTACCGAAGCATCTTGGCCAAGTGACTTGGGGAGATGTAGGTCACACGCTGTTATAGTAAATCAAAGGCTGCTCAGTATAATAAAAAAAAAAGAAAAAAAGCTAATTGCGAAACAAAATTGACATTAGTGAGTTAGAATAATATAAATTAATTTTTTTTATGAAGTAATTATCTAATACTGGACATATCTTAACTTTGTTATAAAACGACACAGTAGGGATATTGCCTTCGACGTGGCTCCTTTAAAGGAGGACAGGGCATGGAAGGTTAAAGAAACCCGTTACTATGGAAGGGTCAATAGAGGAATAGAGACAGCTGGACAATACAAGAATCGTGCAACTTAATTATATTTCACATTGCATTAGTTGCCCCTTTTAGATGGACAATCAGATCGTTAAGCCCTTGGGTTGTCAGTAGCCAAATCGCTTCATCTCCGTTCTGGAGGAAGCTGTGCCACTTTTTACATGAGGCACTGGCCTGCAAACAGAGCTTTAAGGATTTTATATCGGTTTGAAACACGTAGAGGCTCCGGATTGTAATAGAACCGTGTTAACGTGGATTCGCATGGCCGGGGGGACCCTTACTTTCCCGAGATTCCTTGCACCAAACCGTCCATTGGGGGGGTTAGATCCAGCTATTAAGCCCAAAGGCGGAAGCTGATAAATGGGGGGGGGGTCGATTTACATAAAAAACTCCAGGCTCATCGAGGAGTCCAATCATGTATACCGAATAGACGTCACCCATTGTTGTTTCCATGTGTCGTCACAGTGAGCCGGGGCATACTATTTAAAAACATCAGAGAGATAGAAATCAACACCGAAAAAAGTGTGTGTGTGTGTGTGTGTGTGTGTGTGTGTGTAAAAAGCAGGTTTGCAGACCTGTCTAAGACATTTATATATGATATATATATATTTTTTTTTATATGATATATATATATATATGTTATTAATTGTTAATGAAGTCCATATTATTAATTTATTCATTTTTATATATAGGGGAACCATGTTGAATGGTTATGAAGCAAAAGGTGGCACTGTGTGCTCATTTGCATGCAATTTCCCAGAATCCCTTGCTGCAGTGGAAGTGCTGTGTGATAATGGTGAAAGGCGGGGTTGCAGACCTGTCTAATGCCTGGGACATAGTGGTGTGAGCAAGGCTGAGCCGTGCTGAGCTGTGCTCACACTCGGCACTGAGCCCCTGCAGCCGCAATGAGAGCGGCTTTAGCAGGGGCTCGCGCACGCGCCTGCACGCTTGGGGAAGCGTTGGTCTCAAGATGGTTTCAAATTTGGCGCAGGGCCGGTCACGTGAGCGGTTCGCCCAATGAGAGCGAACCAGCTCCGTGACGTCACTGGCCCGCCCCCAGATCCGCCCCCGACACGCCCACGGACGGCGCGCTGTGTAAGGCCAGGGAAAGCACCATCTTCGTGGAGTTTTTGGCTGGTTTCCCCAATGTAGCAACCTTGGTCACATCTGTTGCACTGAATCATATACACTATATTCCTGGATGTGCAGGTTAAATGTTCTATGGTTGTGACTGGCTGTGGGATCTTGGCAAATATGTTTGCAGAGTTTGCAGCGTTTGTTGTTGCACGGTTTTGTGCCATTATCCATGTCTTTAAAATTGTTCTGTGCAGGGAGATGCAGTGTCTCTCAGTGCAGGGAGATCGCCTGTATGAGCTGTGCAGGGAGATGCAGCGTCTCTGCGCAGGGAGATCGCCTGTAAGCGCTGTGCAGGGAGATGCAGCTTCTCTCTGTGCAGGGAGATGCAGCTTCTCTCTGTGCAGGGCGATCGCCTGGAACAGCTGTGCAGGGAGATGCAGCTCTCTCTGTGCAGGGAGATCGCCTGTATGAGCTGTGCAGGGAGATGCAGCGTGTCTCTGCGCAGGGAGATCGCAGCGGTAGGACTTAGAAAGAGGCGGAGATAAGGTCACTGCTGTCCCGAGCGGTATTGGCATGTTCCCACCTCACGGTTTGTGACTTGCGGTAACTCTCTCTGAATACCGTGATAACACAGACGTCAGACCGTGAGGTGCGAACATGCCAAACCCAACCACGTGGCAGCGAACTTATCAGAGCTACTTGTATAGGCCTCTAAGTATCTGACATGCCTGAATTCAGACCTGAGGAAGAGACGAGACCAATAAATATAAGTGTAGTGTCAGCTTTAGATCTGCCATTTGAGATCTTGGTTTACACAATTTTTTGTGTTACTACACACACGGACTTACTTACTACACAAGGCGCCCTTGTATTTGGTCAAACACTAGTTCAGACCATTTAGTCCGTTCTCTGTATTGTTGCAGAATCTACTTCTTATTGCAACAACAACTATTATTTGGGCACTTAGCTGCCGCCCAAGTTGGCTGTGTGTGAGGTTGTGAAACCGTTATTGCTCCTTACAGTGCTACTTCATTATAACTGCTGGCCCTACACGTAACGTTCCTAACTTTATTCTCTCACTCATATCCCTAGAGGATTTCATAATACACGTACCACTAGGACCAGTGAGCTCACACCACACCCTTATATAACCCGGGGTTCACATACCTCACAATAAGG
The DNA here is from genome assembly GCA_036426205.1 of Ascaphus truei. Taxonomy (NCBI): domain Eukaryota; kingdom Metazoa; phylum Chordata; class Amphibia; order Anura; family Ascaphidae; genus Ascaphus; species Ascaphus truei. Next base: position 2,012 of record WSYH01009451.1, on the reverse strand, counting down.
GGTTACAGTGCGCTGCGTGTTAGTTTAATCCTTGTTTTAAACCCCTGTTTTTTTTACCTTGTTTCAATAAAATGATGTTTTAACTCGCTGATCATCTCACAAGGTGATAGAGTGCTTACATTTGGGGTTCTTTTCTCTCTGGTTGCATACATCTGTTGTCCCAATTAGCACCAACACCTAGCTACCATTTAGCTGAAGCGGGGGTGCTTATATAGTGTGCTCAGCGTATAGTGATATCAGGAACAAGGCAGCAGCCAGAGGGACCCAGCCCCTCCCGAGTCTCCGCTCACAGGTTTATACAGTGAGTTTTAAATGATTTTAAAATACCTATACTCAGTGTTCGACAAACCTATACATTTGCTCGCCCCGGGCGAGTGGATTTAACATTGTGGCGAGCTCCTATTGGCCCAAGCAGCACACGTGTGGTACTAGGTGGCGAGTAGATTTTTTGGTGATTTGTCCACCACTGCCTATACTGTAGGTGTCAATCCCCCAGATTAAACTCTGTACACATGGCAGTGCCAGGGGTTCGTTTTGGTCCTAGGAGGGACTGCGTCCCTATTTGGGTGTAAGAGCCTCACCTCCCTATGTTTCTGCTGCTGTCCCTATGGATTTCCCACTGATGTTGTTTAGGAAAAGGTTACATGTTCCCATGGGAGTTTAAAGCTAACAGATTAGGCTAATGGCCCCCAAAAGCCATACAGTAAGTGCCCCCTGCGAGGGCTGCAGAATGTCACTAAGTAACGCTGCAGATTGGGTCAGTAATCGCTCTCCTGTGTAGGATCACAGCGATGTGTTTAAATAGATATGGAGACCCGTGTTTATCTGGGAGGGATAATTATCATTATATTATATTTATGTGAACAAGATGGAACACCTGAGATGCCTGACAAATACTGTCTGCTCACTGGGGATATGCAAAGTATCCTCTCTCCCCCCCCCCCCCCCCCCCCCCCCCCCTCCCTCCCCCCCAGGCACTGTACCGTGTATAAAGTTTCGCTGGATGTGCATTGAGCTCTGTCTGTGTTTCATGTTCGTCTATGGTTTTAAATGTATATATCGCCATGCTCAGTAGCACTCCTCTGTGACACTTATATGCTTATATATATGTTGTGGTTATTTTGGGGGTTCAATATGAGCTTGTGGGTGTTCTATATGTCTAGCAAAAATGAAAGACATATGTAAATATAAATTTAAAGTTTAGTGGTTAGCAACATCATTATGAGAATAGTATATTATATATATATATATATATATATATATATATATATATATATATATATATATATATATAATAGTATAATAGTATATATATATGCATAGTAAATAATTGCACAATAGGCAACATTAATTTTTGATTAGTAATCAGCGCACCACTTTTTGCAAGCATTGTTACATATTGATTATAATTGATTTTGTAGACACGTCAAACTCAGGTAATATTAGGATTGGGCCATCTCAAATCCTACATTGGTCCCATGTATTCATAACCGACATCTGTGAAATAGAGCAAACACATGAAGTTCAAACATTGCACATTTATCTATGTTTCAGCATCATAACGCTTAACACATCTCAATATGATTGTCGATCATCACGCAGAAGTTACTTATATGTTTAAACTGCAAGGATCAATCTAATGAGCCAGAAGAATGTAATGTTTCAAATGCCGATGTTCGCATTACTACAGATATGTTTGTTCCGGGGCCTGAATACATAATAATGTGCGCGCACAACGTGTGTTGCGTGCGCACGTCACGAATCTGTGGACTAAGTATTTGCGCATGCGCAAAACGATGTGTATGCTGTGCGTACAATACATGTCCCTCCATGGTGCTGCTAGCAGTATGCATATGATCACGTAAACTGCAGATATGGAAGAGAAACAAATGCACTTCTACACACGTAGATATATTAACATTGACAACTGACGTGTGCCCACGCCCAAAGCGGACGATCACCCAATGAGCGTAAACAAGACACCATGAAACTCACGCAAACACCCCTCCCAC